>JAWZYT010002126.1:0-52500 GCA_034508575.1 Petrolisthes manimaculis | reverse complement strand
ACCTCTTAAGTTTTATACACGATCACAAGGTCCTTAAGGCACGCTCTTCACTTCTCAATCACCGTAGACGTCAAAATGGTGTTGCTGGCCAAGTATGTAACCAGTTATGATGTATTTATATATTTATTTATCTAATTATTTGTATATTTCATTTTGGTTTAACATATGACGGTACGAATTAAAGTTATTATCATTTTCTCTTAACACTATACGGTATCTTAATTTTTGTTTTGTTTTTAAATAGATAGTAAGAAGCATAAAAGGTAAACAAGAGTAGAAAGGAATTTGTTTGGGTCCGAAGGTGAGCGAAAAAAACAACTTAAAAATACGCCCCTCCCCCTCCTGTAGATGAAGTTACCCCTGTACTGTTCTACTGCACTTTACTACCTCCACCCCTACTACGACACTTCCTGTTGTGTGTGTGTGTGTAAGAGGGAGGAGAGAGAGGAGCACACACAAGGCCACTCAAGCCACGGAACACACACACACATACACACATCACTATCACGGCCAACAGTCAGCCAGCCAGCCAGCTCAAGGTCATTCATTCGCTGGCCCCTCTCCTCCCATACAACCCAACCTTACCACACCCTCACCTACCCACTACTCAACCACCCCTAGCCGCCGCCCCCTACCACCTACCGTTCCATCCCTACCCTTCCTTTACACACACACCCCATCCCCACCCACTTGCCAACCACCCCTAGCCTACTCTACCACCTACCTCCACCCCTACCCTTCCTTTACACACACACACCCCATCCCCACCCACTTCCCAACCACCCCTAGCATAACCTACCACCTACCTCCACCCTTCAACCTCCCTCTTATCTTTCCACTCCCTGTCCTCTCCCCGTGTGTATCCTCCCCCTCCCTCCCCTACATGGATAACAAACTCCCCTCTACCCCTTTGTCTCCCCTTCTCTCATACTGATATACTTTGTTTTGTTGTTGTTTTAGGACATAGTTTGGAGGAATACGTAGTCCTCCAATTCACCAAAAACAAAACAACAGAAACCTAAATAATATTATACAGACTCGATGTACGGTATTTTAGTTATAGTTACTCTACTATTTATTCAGGGATAGTTTACAGTCTAATAAAAATATATTACCATAATGTAAGAGATAAATTATGAAGCTAAAGTTTACAATATTATAATTTCCTTCTGGATGTTATTGGAGAGTGAGCGAAACACAAAAACATAAACAAAGCAAGAGGAAGTCGAAAAAAAATGCCACTCGTTCCTACTTTTATCTCGCCTCTAAATACCTCTAGTGTGACTGTGTGAGGTATTTACTCCTTAATGAACTCCTACAGAGGTAATATTGGATCTCTCTCTCTCTCTCTCTCTCTCTCTCTCTCTCTCTCTCACTCTTATTTTCCAACACTTCAACTACTTTCCAATGATAAGCGTTGAATAAGCTGACTTTAGCCAAGGGATATTATATATTTGGTACGTCATATGAGAGCACCTTGATTCCTCCAAAGTATAATAATAATAATAATAATAATAATAATAATAATGATGATGATGATGGCCTGTTCGTTGCTTAGAATAGCTTATAGTTGCTCCAGATTTACCACCACCAACACTGTATTTAGTAAACACCTGTATGTACTCAACACCTGTAAATGGGATGAGATATGAGCAGACGTCATAATGCTGATGCCTCTTAATTTCAAACATCATAATTTACAGTCTATATAGATAAGCCTTCACTATAAGTCTCGAAAGCAGGTGTGTAGGCCTATTTAAAAAAATATATATATAATTATACAGAAATATTGCTGAGCTTAGGTTATTATTGGATATATAATGTACACACATGATAGAATTAAATAACTATATATACGGTATATATATATAATAATAATACGTAGCTTAAGTGAGGAAAGTAGAATGGAAGGCGGAAGTGAAGTGCGGTTACTCTTTACAGTATGATTAAGGGCAGACTCTTGTTTAGGATGACTTACAGGGATAATAATTACTCCAAATTATGCTAGGAGAAACAAAACAAAACATGATTCCTACAAACCATACAAGGAACGAAAAATAAAACATGATTCCTCCAAACTACGACAAAATTTCTCCAAACTAGTCTATACTAGAAAAAAAAAAAAAAACTACCTCAAATGTAGGTACTGTACTAATTGGAGACTATAGTTTCGTGGCACAGTTTGCATGAATCCCTCGGTAGCCCCTCCCCTCTCCTCTCCTCCAATTTACCGTCCAGATAACACGCAAGCATCCTCTCCCTGAACTGTATGTTGTATAGAACGTACCTTGTGAACTTTTTAGAGGCCTTCGTACTCGCCTGCGTTCCTATGGGTTGCTGTGTGTGTGTATGGTTTTTACAAGTCATCGCTCGGAACATAAACATAAGCCTAAGCGTTGTTGTTGTTGTTGATCTACGGAGCGCAGTGTGGGAGGAAAAGTGAAGGACGGGATGAAGAGTGAGGGAGGGAAGCAGTGTGATAGTAAGAGGGAGAGTGAGGAAGACAGTGTAATGGTAGGAAGAAGAGAGAGGAAGACAGTGTAATGGTAGGAAGAAGAGAGAGGAAGATAGTACAATGGTAGGAAAAAAAGAAAGTGAGGTGAGGGAGGGAGGAAATAAGGATGATGAGAAAGGAAATGTCGAGTAGTATTTGTGATAGAAGGAAGGAGAGTGGGGCAGGAAATGTATTGTATTGTGGGAGGAAGGGAGGGAAGGAGAGTGAAGAAGAAAGCGTTGCGTAGAGAAAGTGAGGCAGGGAATACAGCGTAGTCAGGGAGGGAAGAAGAGTGAAGTAGAAGTAAGCGTAGAGTAGAATGAGAAAGAGTGACGCAAAGTATGTAGCCTAATGTGTTGCGGATGTAAGTAGGGAGAGGAGGATTATGCGAGGGGTAGAAAATCTAAATTATTCACTGGAACTCCGGAGAGGTAGGGTGAGAATAGACTAGGTAAGGAGGGTTACATGAGAGGGCAGAGACGCTAAGCCCCTCGTCACATATATGGCTTCCCAGTTCTACACCACCTCTACACTTCAACGCATATGACAACAGCTGTATAGGCAGGCCGCTCTGAGGAAACCTGCACTAGTCTAATAATTGGGCCAACAAGAAGGGGGAAAACAACAAACGGTTATTAAGGGGAGAACCTCATTTTGGTACAGTAGAGCTCCTTGATTCCTCCAAAGTATGGTAGGAAACAGGATCAGACTGACAAAAATAGTAGTAGTGTCTTGCTGCTTGGATTAATTTGGAGACTCATGCTTTTCCAGATTTACCAACACTGTACTAGGCCTAGGCACCTTCTTATGAAGGTATGCGACACCTAATCTGAACCTATTTCCTGGCAAACTTTGAGGGAATCAAGACATTCTAATGTATCAAGAGTGTATTACTCCCTTAGACGTTTATAATAAATATGGTGGTGAGGGTGCGAGCAGAATGAATACTGCCTAATTAGGCTACTGCAGAATTTGTCCATGCCATGAACAGAAGACGCCAGAGTTTGTACAAGTCTTTAGAAGAGAAGATGGGGAAATGTGAAACAAGTACGAGATTGATGTGTTATTTTTTTTTTAACGGAGAAAGTACAAGGGGAAAGTGTGAAATAAAGCCGCGTTTGTGTTTGACGGAAAATAAGACAGGGGAAGTGTGAAATATGAGTGAAATACATGAGTTGTTGTCGTTGAGATGATGAGATGAAGAGATGGCGTACTGTACATTAACGTAGGGTGTGGAAACATATTAGGAGTAATTATTATATACCATTCACATACCTATGCCTCCTAATCCCCTTTCTTACGATTATATTTCACTCTTTATTTAAACAAACAGTAGCGAAACGTTGCCCTAATAAACATGTATTAGGCAGGCTATTCCTCAACTAGTTCCATATTCGTATCACAACCTGTGTGTGTGTGTGTGTGTCATATTCAAACGATAACAAGTGTGAACAGAAGGTACAAGTGTGTGTGTATCCTATATTTCACATTCACCCACGATTCTCTCTCTCTCACTCTCTCTCTCTCTCTCAAAAGGCTCAAGCAGATAATGTTACACTGGTTTGCGTCAGTTAGTGTTTGTCACGTCTTATAACCTCACGTAGTCAGTGTCAGTTGTTGCGTTTGTCACGAAATTGAGCGTTTGTCACGAAACTGTGTGTGTGTGTTGGATGGATGGATGTTTGGATGGAAGGGATATTTATAGGGGATGGGTAAATGAATGAAAGATAAATATAAAATAGAATTGTCTACCACACATACACACACATACAAATTAATATAAATCCCTTCTCTAACTCATTTCTCATCCCTTGTCTACACTGCAACTATTCCTTAATAAAGTTTGCATGACTGGAGAGAGTGAAAAAGACAAGAAAGCATCTGTAGACCAGCCATACCACCACCACCACCACCACCAACCCACACACCACACAACACGTCCAGAAGGCAGGCAGGCAGGGAGGGTCACGGAGTACACTGGCGTCGCAGACTAGTTAAGCAACAAATACAAGGCCCTGTTTACCTCCTTCCTGTGACCAGTTCAAGGCTTCTTACGTCCTCAAATCCATTTTAAGAGGTGTAGAGGACAAAGAGGAATCTATGAGAGGCAAATTTAGCTCTAGATTGGAGCAAGATAGACGGAATAAGGAGAACATAGATCTATCAGATTGTTAGGTAGTTAGTTCTAGCCTCACCCACCAGGGGCCAACAAACCAACATTCAAAACTTTTTGTCTCTTATCTGAGCGCTGCGCCGCGTTGTGTAAGCCAGTTCGACCCCCCCCCCCCTTCCCCGTGACTCCCTATCTAATATCAAAAGTTTGCTGTAAATCTTGAAGTACTGTGTAGCCTATCTCTCTCCATCTGTTAGTGATATTGTAGAATGTAGATGTGTATTTGTTAAGAGTCTGAAGAGTTTGGGAGGCGAGGCATGGTAAAAGGGTACTTTCAGAATAATAACCTCTTTCCATATCGCCTGTGTAGCCTAATAAAAATTCCTGTGGCCAACTTTACCTGCTTAGTATCAGTGCAGGGGAGGGGAGACTACGAGGTGGGTATGAGGCAAAGGGGAAAAGGAGGGAAAGAAATTAATAATGCCGTAAACTTTGTAGTCCAGTGTATCTTTGTCCCTTAGTGATGTTGTAGGTGTGTACTTGTTTATAGTGTCAACGCCCGAGAAGGGTAGAGAGATGGGGGAAGCAGGAAAGGAAGGAGTGAGAGGTATTAGCCTGGCAATGATTTCTGTGCCACTGAATCTGTAGAAAAAAATTATATAATGGTACTACCAAACACACACTTTTCTCTTCATTGCAGTTGTCCTACTGAGTGCCAAGTAAGCTTATCGATAACAATAAAATGGTTTTCTCATTATCCCTTCTGTCAACTCTTGGTCTGAATGGCACGTATACTAACCCTATATGATATTTTTTGTACGAGGAAAGGACTGGTTACACTGCCAAAAAAGAATAATTAAAAATCTAAATAAATTAATGAATAACCCCTTAACTCTTACACTTTTTATAAGTTACAGCAGAATGTATGGTACTAGGCTATACGTTAAGCACACTGAGGGCTACACAATTAAAAAAAAAATAGTAACCTGTAGTCAGCCTCTTGCTTGATTATTATAGTTTGGTGAGAATCGGTTGCCGTCAAAATAATCTGCTAATAACACAATATTACCTAACCACTTAATTAAAAAGATACCGTAAAGTAGGCTACCCCAAGCTGACACCACAGACCGACCACTTGTATGTACACTCTAGGCTTAAATTATCACACTGGACACGATCATAAATTATTACACCCACGAGACACACCATAGCATGTAATTACACACACACACACACACACACATACGTAATTATATACACACACCATAGCATGTAATTACACACACACAAACACACACACATACGTAATTATATACACACACCATAACATATAATGAAACAAACCACGACATGTAATTATATATATACACCAGGACACGTAATTACATATACACACCTACTGTACACAGCGACCTCACCTGGATTATCGCACCTTGATTCCTCCGAAGTATGTTAGGAATTAGGGCTGGTGTAATCAAAATAATGGTGGTCTGTTGCTTGGAATTACACACATTATACAATTGGCTCATCTGAAATCACACCTGGTTCTATTCTCTCTCTCTCTCTCTCTCTCTCTCTCTCTCTCTCTCTCTCTTGCACCTGCCAGCTGTTCCTACCGACCCCATAGGCTACCTAGGCCTATACCTTATTTTTCATCTCACTACCATAGCCTCCCTTCCTTACCAGTGTCCCATCCCTCCCCATCTCCCTTCTCATAATTTATAACCTTGATCCATGTTACCCTTTTCTCACTCCTTAGCCTACATTCTTAACCTACTCTTCTCGCTTTCCATACCGCCCCACCCCTCTCACTTATTCACTCCCAACCTGTCTCCTCCCTCTTACTTTTTCCCCTTTACTCATTCACCTTTTCCCCCCTCTTACCTCCCCTCTCCTACTCACCCATACAATCTCATAGCCTTTATTCTTCCCTCCCCCATCCCTACCTCCCTCCCTCTCTCTCTCTTTCTCTACCGTCCGTCCTTCACATTTCTCCACCCACACACCGACCCCCTAACCAGACCCCCACCTCGAATTCCCTCATTTCCCTCTTTCATTTCCTTCGTCCCGCCTTCCTTTCAACGTGTCAGCTCATATTATTCTCTCTCTCTCTCTCTCTCTCACACACACGTCTTGTTTTTCTTTCCCTTTCCATCCATCATCCTTCCTGTCCTCATTTCCCTTTCCTATAGCTCTTTTTTATCACTGTGTTCATCATTCTATTTATCTGTCTCTCCTTTCTTTGTCATTACTCTATTTGTACCTGCCATTCATTTCCCATTATTATCATCTTTTTCCACTTCTGTGTTTTATCTCGTTCAGCCTCTCTGTTCTTGATTTATTTCTCTTTCTTCTATCTCTCTCTGTTCATCCGTATCTCTCCTGTACTGTAACTAACTCTCCGCCTTCTCTCTATTCTTTGTCTTCTGTTTTTTTCTTTTTCTTCCTTGCTTTCCTCTTTCCTTTCTCTCCTTCATTTACTTCCTCCTTTTTCTTTTTCCTCCCCAGTTATATAATTCCTTCTGTTTTTCTTCCTCTCCTTTTATTACTTCCTCTCCTTTATTTCCTTCCTTTTTTTTCTTCCTCTCTTTTATTTCCTTTCTCTTCCTCCTAAATATTAATCCGTCCCCTCGGTTCACTGATCGTAAATCCTATGTGTTATTGTGTTTACTTATTCCTCGATCTCCTTATCTCCAATCTAATCTCCTACGCCGTTATCATCAGTCTTTGGCGACGGACAGACAGGTGAAGATGCTGTATCATCACCCTCTTTATCATCAACATCATCATTAACATCATCACAATTAAAAAAGAAAAAGAAAAAGAAAATCACCATCATCTGTATCCCCTAGACATGAGAGCCAAACATTATTTATTATTATCATTATTGTCAACGAGAGGTGTCATCGTTGTTTATAATATCATACGACACACATACACACACACACATATATACATACACAAACCTGTATGGGAGGATCGTGTTTCGTGGCATAGGCAGGAGGAATCAATTCATATACATGATCACATGGTCCTTAATTAATAGCCTGTGACGTCCGTAGCGTATGGGTGGCGCCAGATGACCGCCCCACTCCTCTCATAAATAATTATTATCTCCTTATCTACTCAGACAACAGCACAGTCCTTCAAGATAAAGTTGTTATTGTTTTTTTCCTTCGTTGGTCTGAACGTACAGCGACGGCGATGATTAACGTGTGGGGGTAACCTAACCTAGTCCTGTACGGCATTATGTGTCTGGGTCACACAAGTTTGCTTTCCCTTTTCCTCCTCCTCATCCTGTGACTTACCGGTACTCAGATTGATACAGTACCGTAATATAGATAGGCTACATACACGGAGCTCTGTGGTGTCAATCGGCGTTAAAGGTTTTGTAAAATGTGCTCTCTCTCTTTCTCTCTCTCTCTCTCTCTCTCTCTCTCTCTCTCTCTCTCTCTCTCTGTGTGTGTGTGTGTGTGTGTGTGTGTCTTAAAATTTTTACCAGGTTAATGGGAAGAAACTGAAAGATTAAGACATTATGACCTTAGAGATATAACAGATAAGCTACACGTTCCTCGTACATTCCAATGTTTAAATAAGTAGTAAATTGTGTAAAATTATTTATGTAATCTGCCTTGAATTACATTATATTCACCATAAAACCTAAGAAAAAAAAAATTAAGGAACCGGTACTCGTATATAATTTTGTCCCAGCAAAACAACAACTGGAGTAGGCTACCGGTACCTACAATGTATACATATTGTTGAGCGTTAAAGTACCCTCATTGCTGATAACGAGCTACTGGTAACTACTGATAATCAACTCTAAAGTGCAGTAGGGGACAATCACTATCTCTCACATGACTCACTTTTCAAAACAACACACAAACAACCTGGTTAGGCTAGTTTGGGGAAAGTAATGTTGATAGGTAAATCTGGAGCAAATGATTCCCCTCCACATTATTCCGGACAACAGGACACTTTTATTTTTGTTAATCTAGTCCTGTTTCCTGGTATACTTTGGAGGAATCAAGGCACTCCTATGTACCGTACCGAAAGTATATTACTGTCTGTCCCCTTAAAGAACAACACCGTAATAAGAGGATAATGATGCGGCGACTTTATATACAACGTTTCGACAGTAATTATTCTTCTGGTAGTCTAATCGTCATCAGGGAGATATTTTCTTGTTGGTGAACTGGAAGGTCTGCTGACTCCTCCAAACTATGCCCCGAAACAGATCCCTAATAGTAACATTATGGTGACAGAAGAAAAATGGATGGATGGATGGATGGATGGATATAAACACAGAAAATTCAGAAATGGATGAATGTATTCCTATACGAGATAAATGAATGGATGAATAAATTTAAACAGACAGATAGATGGATGAATTAATGTATGAATGTAAACAGACAGATAGATGGATAGATGGATGACTAGAGAAATAATAGGATGAATGAATAGATTAATATAAACAGTGATTGATAGATGGATGGATGAATATAATACAAGAGATGGATGAACGTACATACACGACAGAAATGTCTGGCTGGATGTAAATAACCCCAGGCGTAGCAGACTATGCAAATGACAGCTATTGTTTGGTTATTTCGAGACGCGTCGGTTGTTGTGGTGGTGGCATCATTTTTCTATTGTCGACACAGAAGGAAGAGGATCATTGTGTCGAACTATTCATTTTAAATATATGTTTATATATTATATATATATATTTTTTTTTTTAAGGAAAATAAAAGATTTTGATGGCCGGTAGGCGACTGCTAGTTTACTTACGTATATTTATATAGTGTTACATTCTGTTTTTTGTTTCGGTATTAGCACATCTAAATCACGCTTCTATCTTTGACACCAAAATTACACGCCTTTCTTGTAATCCCTCTCTGATGGACACTAAATAAACAGGGTAGTGACTGCACACTTGCCACTTCTCCCTCACACTGAATAAACAAGAGAGAAACAGTGGCAGATTAGTGCAATGCTGTGTCGTACTTATCTCCTTAAGTTGACACGATAATTGCTAGGTGGATATACGAGTCTCGCCTTGATATTTTCCCTAGATCTTGGGATTTATGGTCGTTTTGGTATCTTGGTATGTACAGTATTACAAAAAATGCTGAATATTTATTTTTTCTTCTATTATTATCTTTGATTTGAGTTTGCAGACAGAAGTATTGCTCATATACAATATTAGATTAAATGGAACTGACAACAACAGAAACTATCCATTCACAGTACAGGCACAGGGTGTTTTCGACGCTTAAGAACACGCATATCCTGAACTAACCTGTATCACTGTGGTTCTGCATAAGCTATAGGCCAACTGCATATACTAGATCTAGAGAATCAATGCATTGTTACCATGCCATCATCAACACCATCACTGTTCTTGCTATATATGGCCATGTAGCCTAACCCAAACAGTTGGCGCCGCGCTCATTCCTTACCCAACACAACCACAAACAACCTTTATTAGCGAGTGGCGAGTTGCATGACCAATATATGCACCGGCTACCTGCAATAAGAGTCAAGGATGAGAAACAGTATAGTTGTATAGTTTCTAATCCTTGGTAAAAGTAGTGCTTGGGGTCACAGATGTACCGGTATATATACAACTGTATGTCGGTAAAATGAGTTTACATCACGGAAAAAAAATCATTTACTTTCCTTGTTTAGCAGAGTTAGCTATACTGAATATATTGCGAGCTTTTACTAAATTAATTTACATCACGGAAAGTATGCATTTATTTATTTGCCTTACTTGGAAGCTAATTACACAGGCATGTATTTCCTCCGTTTTCCGTCAACCATCCTCCGATCTAAAGCTAAATTTACCGCGCATTGATTCGTCCTTGCAAACAATACACCTCTTAAAACGGGTTGAGGGATGTAAGAAGGAAGCTTTAGATTGATCACAGGACGGAGGAAAATAGTCCTGTGTGATACCTCTTGCTTTAGCGGAGTTGCCAATGCTTAATGCATCGCGAACTTAGGCTATCCTGATTATGTTTCTGACTGTACACTGACTATTGCCTATTATAGCTCCTGTTGCCGGGGTCTTAATGTTGCAGTGATAATGACAAGAATTCCTGTCAATATTAGTCTGGGTTCCAATTCTTCAGCAGGTTAGGCTATCCTACTCCACATGGTAATCACAGTTAGGCTATCAATGTTTTCGTCCCTCGTCTGAAGCTATAAAAAATATTGTTATGCTCGTCGCTAGGTGTGTTGGAGTCTATTTATATCGAGTGAACTTCCAAAAATGTCCACCGAATCCGCCTAATGACTTACATGAAAGCAGCATATTAAGAAAATTTGCACATCGCCAAAGTCGCATGTAAAATTTCAATCAAGTCTCATGATAAAAAAATTCAATTTTCAAGCACTGCATTCGGCAAGACCTCACTCACTCTGGGCAGCCATAATTATGACCAAATCGAGCAGTATCTTGTGACCAGATTGGAGGGCCACCGATTTCCTCCAAACTATCCCAAGAAACAAGTCCCCGCAATGTTAATATTTAGGATTCTGCTTCGGCCTTCGTGACATAGTCTGAAGGATTCAGTAGCCTAGCCCTTCAAAATGATCAAAAGAGAGGTTCTCCCATTAAGAGTGTAGAAATATCTTGTGACCAAACTGGAGGGCTACTGGTTTCCTTCAAACAAACAACAAAATAAATCGCATACTCTTATAATGAAGTAGGCTGCTTCCTGGCATATTCTGGAGGCATTAATAACCTCTGCATTCTACGAGGGTACCGGCTGTATCTAGGAGTCAAAGTTATTACATTAAATGATGGAGCAGGTTAAAATAGTATAGCCTCCGACAGATTTTCAGGAAACTGTTAGGGTTGTATTATATTAAACTACTTCGAGGAAGAGAGTTTTCGTCGTTCAATTCCTATTGCAAAATAATACGAGCTGAGCGATGAAGAACCATTTCCTCGAAGTACTGTAGTTTAACAATTTAATACCAACCTTAGCCTACCATGACAGTCGGAAAATTGCAAGCCACATACTATACACTCGTAATCCAACTATGTATCCAGGTTTGTTCACAAGTATCCTATGTCAAATTATTCGACACTTTAACAAGACATGGATACAAATTTTGGATTGCGAGTGTACAGTACCGGTGGCTAATGGTATGTAAAGTTGTAACAAACAGACCACGCTCCGTCCTTCACCCAAGACCAGACAGTGACGGGACATACCATTACCGACCGCTGTGATCCATGGTGGTGTGCATTACGGACTATTACCACATTAACCTTAGACCGTGGTTACCGCCTCAGAGACAAATTGCCCTCCTCCACACACACATGCATACACAGACCCACCCACTCGTAGACACAATGAGGTTTACTTTGATTCATAATATTTAACGGAGGTGTGGTTAGCAATTTTGTTGACGCTATTTTGTTACGCTAAGGTACTGAAAAATATCAACACGTATTACCGATATTCGCTATTACGGACTGACATGTTGAAACACCTTATTATTAAGATTATTTCTGGAGACATTGTTCCTGCTTCTGGCTCTGCGCTATTTTAACTATCTATCTGAATCATTGAATGCTGCTTTTAAATACTGTACTGGTAAAAGTTTCGTATATATCCGGTCCGATAATTATAATAATATTTTCCGTGCGATGCAATCATTTACACATGTGCATACGAGAAAGTTTTATATACATTCCAGTCATGGTGTGAGTGAGGAGGACCGAGGTGGTGACTGGGATCCGTGGCTAGCCTAGTGGTAGTGCGGTCACACGTTATCACCAGGCTAGGTTAGTTGCTAATCACTCGCCCCCTTGGTAACATGACAGTACCCCGTTGGTAACATACACTGCTTGCTGCCAGCCGCATATTATGCCTCATGACGCCTCACCAATATATTTTCTTAATTCTACATAATAGTTTTTTGTTTGGAGTCACAGTACAGTTTCACGCAAGCATATAAATTTTGTATCCGTAAGACGACTTGGATATCACACTTAATTTATGAAGACAGAAATAGCACCGCATTGGTTGGAAGTAAAGGAGAAATTTTAAATAGACCTACTATTTTAGCTATAGATTACGAACCGGTGCTTAGTGGGACATCTGTTGTGAGCGAAAGGAAAAGCTTCTGGTACATATTCCTCCTAAATATGTCAGGAGACATTCACCTCAGCACAGTATGTGGGAGATGGGAAAGAATGTCATGATAAAAGATATAAGAGGTATCGCACTTTCTCGTACCCTTTACCGTAAACACTCAATAGGAGATAACACCATAGGAGCACAAGTCCGAATTACGTATTGCTGCTCACCTACTCCATTATTAAGTTAAAATAATGCCGCTAAATTATTAACGAAAGTCCCTAAAGAGTGTGTTGCGTGCTATCAAAGGCCCCCCACTACAGGCACAAGTGTCTAGCATCCAACACACACACACAGTAGCTACGTGGCTTTAGCAGTGACATCACGGATTATCATACACTCATTGTTCTGTACTATAGCCTAGCTTGCATACTTTGATCACACACAACACTGGCCAAATCTTTGACAACACTGACCTAGGCTAATCTTCGACAACACAGCACCGACCTAACCTTTGACTACACACAACACTGACCTAACTTTTAATTAACAACACTTAATTAACACTGACCTAATCTTTGACAACGCACAACACTGACCAAACTTGTTCTGTCCTGAGTGAGGCTTGTGAGAAACATCACGTGGACACACCTGTTGAGCGAGCCACCCTCACTAGCTTACTTAACATACAGGCAGGCATGTGCGTACAGTACAGTCGCGGTCATAATGTTATTCTATCAGCTAACCTTTAGAAACTCTGGTGACCGAGACACTGAACTAAGTTTTGAGATATCATGTCACAAGCTGTATTAAATTGAGGTTCACATTCCAATACAGTCCCCGTGCTCAATGGACTGTAGTTATATGAGTTACAAAAGGAAAAGAGACGTAGTTAACTTATGTAACTAAATATGTATTGTACTATATAAGCTTATTATGTACGGTTTTGTATTTTCATTTTTTTTTTTCTTATTGCCTCTACACTGGCAGCCGCTGATAAATGTGCATGGAGGGGAGGGGAGGGGATGAGCTGATATACTACCACACAATACAAGTCCCGAGTATAATTAATACTAAGGTGTGGTACTCTTGTGTGTAGCCCTAAAAGGACAGGTACACGTATAACAAGTAATGTACCATATAAATATTACCAAGGTTTGGTACTTAAGTGTGAAGAATAACAGTAGTTTACAGTATTATGTTACAGTTTATACAGGCTTTGTGTACGTCTCGCTAGCTTAGACGCCTTAGAGCCTACTACTGTCTTATAATATGAGTACAATACTTGCCTTCCCCACTCTGGAAAACTTGAGTTACACCTATCAAGGTCATCAGTAACTTCCGTCCGCTCTCCTGTATGACGCTGTACTACAGTGCGTATTTTCTCTCACCCAGGAAATTAAACAAATGAAGGAATCGATATATTTCCTCCAGGTAAAACATATATGTAAAGTTGTATTGTATTATACGTGATGCAATGTACTGCAACACTTACCTTAGATACTGTACGTTCTTGTATTATTGTACATTCACTACTCCTAACTTATTACACCACATTCATCTTACCAACACAATGATCATACTTTATTTAACCTGATAAACCGACAATTTTGTGGACGAGACAAAACAGATAATAATAATAATAATTATTATTATTATTATTATTATTTTTATTATCATTAATCGAATCCTGCATTATTTCTTTTTCTTTGCATCGCAACAGGTCTTTAACCTACCCTGAAAACACACACACACACACACACTGCAATGTTTTTAGTTCTTGGTGTTTGACTTTGAATACGAATTAAGACGTCGCACTACATTCATAACAGACTGATTGTATAAGCTTTCAAGTTCCATTTAAGTTCGAATATTTCATCCTCCCATACACGATTAAATTAAGTTCATGGGGTAAAGGATTAGGAAGGAGTTATAGTGGCGATATTCTGATACGTTTTCTGAGGGTCAACACTTACTATTAAATGTTTATCTATTAAATATCTATTAAAGTTATCTATTAAATATCTATTAAAGTACTTTCCATTATCTAGTTCATGAAATATAAGTTACAAACTGAGATTAACCCTTTCGACTAGAGTATCCTATCTATCCTCCTTCGTGTATAATAAGGAATTAACACACACACACATAATAATTATATTCTACTAACTTGTTACACACACACAATGATAAACTACTAACCTGTCTCTCTGTCTGTCTGTCTGTCTCTCTCACACACAACATACTACCAACCACACACACATAATATACTACTGACCTGTTCAATTCATAGTGGGGGGGCAGCAGTAGGGAGTGGTTGGTTTGTTGGTTGGGGGTGTGTGTAAGTTAGAGTATTATTGTACAGATGAAGGAAGTAGAACACGTCTGAAGGTCACTTGTTAGGCTGCTGCTACTGATGCTTATGATGATGATGATGACCACGTTTTAAATCTACCCTTCCTTTTTATTTGCAAGTACTGTATGTGTAACTCTTTACCAAACAACAACAACAACACAATACCACGTGAACGCCAGAATAAAACACTTCCTTGGCTCTCTACGACTATCAATTGAACTCGTTAACACTCGCTAAGTTTGCACGATACGAGCTCGACAAAGTCCGCTATGCACTCGTATTCACTAATTATCTGGACGAGGGGGAGAATCGTTGGACTTTGGATGCGAGTTATCTTAAAGGCAGGAGAGCCAAGCGAGACGTAGCAACCCTCTCCACTTCCAAACTACCACTGGCTGGCTGGGGTGCTGCTGCCACTAGATTATATCAGTCAAGGGCCTCTCATGAAATTCTGATTCGCTCACCTTGGTTGTTTGTGTTTGTGTGTGTGTGAGTGGATGCTATATTATACTATACTATACTTACTCTCTCTCCTCTCTCTCTCTCTCTCTATCTGGTCAGTGCTGCCTAGATTGACGAACTTGTATTATGCACTTGCTCCCCTCCCCAACCCTCTCCCACATCCGTAATAACACACTACATAATAATTTCATATACTCGGGGCTTTTAACATCATCTATAAACATACAGTCTACAAGATATGATAAACAAATGTTAATATATCTAAATGAATAGAAAGCTGAGTATTTTGTAACCCCAGGAAAGTGTAAAAGTCGACGATTGAAGTTGTCAAACGAGTATAATATTTTTCTACGGATGCCTCGTAATATGTGTGCGTGTGTGTGTGTGTGTGTACGGGGCGCCAAGATCATCGTACACCAGGCAACAACCACGATGGCCAGCCAATGAAGATGGTGGGCGCGGCATAGTATGTGTGTGTATGTGTGTGTGTGTGTCTGTCATTCACTACGCATATATAAACATCATATTTGACAGTAATGAAGAGGCTGTCATGATATTCCTTTGAAAACTGTTGAATAGGGGTATTTCATTCTCTTCATTAGCAAGTCAACAGTTCAGCAAATGTCGCTTTAAAATTGAATAATAATATTTTCCAAATGCCATTACTACGAGATAGATTATGACATGCTGAATGGGTAAACTTTATCTTCGTCGTGAGGATAATAATCTCAGAATTCTCTATGACACAAGGGAGGTGAAATGACTCATGATCGTGACTGTACACTCCGAATTTTTTTTTTATTAATTTTATGCTTGTAAGTAATTAAAATGGGTTTAGTGATAAATGGTTAAGCTTTCCACCTGCTTACTGCAGAAAAGATCAAATGTTGAGATTATGATATGCACAGTATAATCATCAAGGTGGTAATTCACTTTGGTTATATTGGAGTTCAATGATTTCTCCAAAGTATGCCAGGAAACAGGACCAGATGAACAAAAATAATGGTGTTCTGTTGCTTGGAATAGTTTGGAGGAATCAGTTGCTCCAGATTTACCAACACAGTACTTTCTCTTTAAGAGAAACATTGTATTTTCTACGACTGTAGTCTAACTGGTCCTCCAAACAATGCTACAAAACAGACTCCCAAATACGTCTACTCTGAAGTATAGTCTGTATAATCTGGCATAGTTTGGAGGAAACAGTAGCCCATAATCGATATTGCCCAAAGGAGGTGAACCCCATAAGGAGAACCCCATAAGGCATCAGCAGAGACCTTACTTGTAATTCATCAGCAAGAGAATCTCCCCTTAAGGGCCCCTGTGATGTAGTCAGAAAACTGGAGATAATGAGTCCTTCAAATATTGCCATGCACGAAACACCACCTACATGGAAAGAGCTTATTTCTTGGCATAGGCTAGTCAGGAGGAATCAAAAGCCTTCAATTATCATACTCGATCACAAGGTCGTTAAGTTCCGTATAAGATGAGGAAAATTGTCAACACTAAAAAAAAATATGTAAGATTATGATCATCACTTAATCATCATCCTCAAGACACTGGTACGACTGACTCCATGACAATAGATTATAATATCGATAGTTTATAGGAGGAAAATAACTTAGGAGTTGCACATACCGTAATGAGATGAAGTTTGGAGAATGTGACAACTCCCACAACCAAATAGAAGAGGAGGAGGAGAAGGGAAAGTGTGTGTGTGTGTGCTTAACATGAGGGACAGAGTGAGGAAGTGTGTGTGTGTGTGTGTGTGTGTGTGCATATTGTAAGGGACAGTGTGTGTGTGTGTATGTGTGTGTATAACGTAAGAGACTGTGTGTGTCTGTGTAAGAGTGTGTGTGTGTGTATGTGTGTGTGTGCATAACGTAAGGGACATGTAGTGTATGTGTGTGAGGGCATAATGTGAGGGACGTATGTGTGTGGGCATAACAAAAGAGAGAGAGAGAGAGAGAGAGAGAGAGAGAGAGATCATAACGTGTGAGATAGAGTGAGAAAGTGTGTGTGTGTATGTGTGAGGAAGCATGCATGGGGCCGGGCCAGAGAGGGGATGGGGGAAAGGGAGAAGGGGGTATTTAAATATGACAACTCTAGTGAGAGGGGCGCCAAGTAGACGCCCAAATTAAGAACCAACAACAACAACAACAACAATAACAACAACAACAACAATAGCGATCAGAATTATTTAGGTTTAGGCCAAAGCTTGTGTGTGTGTGTGTGTGTGTGTGTTTGTGTGTAGCGTAAGGTGTTGTGGTGATAAAGAAAGGTGTTATGTTATTGTGGCGTGTGTGTGTGTGAGTGTGATGATGAAATAAGGGGTTTAGTGTGTGTGGTGTGTGTGTATGTATTAATTAAGTCGTGTGTGTGTGTGTGTGTGTGTGTTAATTCGCTTTTCATCGATAAAACTCATACCGTCTTCAATAATATGCCTGTGTTAAGCTATGCGAGTGTTGTGCTATGTTATGCTTTGAAGGAGTGTTATTTATATATTTATTTATTTTGTTTTATCTATTCATTTATTCATTGTGTTATTGTTTTATTAATTTTTTTATTGCTGAACGTATATAATTGGTTCTGGGGGTCGCATCGAGTGTGTCAGTAACGAGAAAACTTGCTTGCATCTCTCAAATCAAATTCATGCAAACACACACACACACACACACACTCATCCATAACACACCACAAGTTATTCAAAGCCCCAGACAGACACATTATACCGCCAGACACATTATACTGTATGCTATATATTACTCCAAGCCTTGACGCAATTGTGGGGCGGCGTCAGCGGTGGCGGTGGTGGCGTCAGTGTTGGTGGCGGCGTCAGCGTTGGTGGCGGCGTCAGCGTTGGTGGTGGCGTCAGCGTTGGCGGCGGCGAAGGCGTGAGTTATCCGTACCAACAGTCGGAAGCATAAGTTCGTGTCCTTTCCAGCTGTGTATGTATGAGCCTATAAAAAAGTAAAAGTAAAAAAAGTATAAAAGTATAAAAGTAAAAATATATATAGTACCTAATGTTATACGTACACTAGGCTAAAGTTTAATATAAATCCCTATTAGAAACATTAATTAAGGGACCACGTGATGTATGTAGTCAGAAAATTGAAGGTTAGCGAGTCCTTCAAATATTACCACCAAACACCACCCATACTGTAGGAGCCTGCTGCTGCTGTTTTGTGGCATATATAGGAGGAATCAGAAGCCACCAAGTTTCATACACGATCACAGGGTCCTTCAATTAAGGTTGTCTGTTTTCCGACATAGTTATAGGAGGAAAAAAATCAGTATAGCCTTCCACAATTTGCCAACAAGATAGATAGCCTAGGCCTTTTTTTTTTGTTATGCCTTGATTAACGAGAAATTCCTTTAAGGGTTAATTGGTGGGTTACTGATTCCTCCAAACTACTGTATTATACCAGAAAACAGACGCCTTCAGTGGTACTAATAGAGGAATTTGTTTCATGGCATACTTTGGAGGAATCAGAGACTTTTCAATTCACCGACAACAACAACAACAACAAGACAGACACTCTAGCTCCTAATTTAAGTATACAGTATAAGTATGTATATGTATTAGGATTGCCTCGTATTTATGCTGGCGACTGTACATGCATTAGCCAAACAGAATAAGATTAAACTATAACCGAGCCGCCTTGTTGTTAATTGTGTACAAACTAACAAGAGTGTTTTGCAGTCTCATGCTTGCTTCATTAGGGGCATACACATAAATTTACATCAGGCTTCTCCGGCTTGGGTCTTTTTTGTTTTGTTATGAGAGAGAGAGAGAGAGAGAGAGAGAGAGAGAGAGAGAGAGAGAGAGAGAGAGAGAGAGAGAGAGAGAGAGAGAGAGAGAGAGAGAGAGTGTGTGTGTGTGTTTTTGTTTCGTTTTGTTTTGTTAGTGTGTGGGGAGGGGGGCGTTTCGTCTTGTTTTGTGTGTGTGTGTGTGTGTGTGTGTGTGTGTGTGTGTGTTTGGCAATCTTTCGAAAAGTGCATACAGACAAACAAACACACAGTAGCAGACAGAGGATTTAAAAAAAAAAGATGGATTCACAAAAAAATAAAATTTGGCAAGAAAACTGATAGACAAACAGACACACTGGCGACAACAACAACCCCAATAACAACAACAACAACAACATGACCATCATCACAAACACAGCCACCCCAATCAACAACAACAACAACAACATTGATGGTCTCTTTGGTATTTCATCTGGTAGAAATTTCCCTGTTTCACTTGAACGAACCGTATATAATTTCCCTGTGTGGACTTCAATGTGGACTTCAATGAAAATTCCCACAGTTTTTACATAACAAAGTAAGTAAAATCAAAGCTAGAAATCAATGTAATAACAATAACCTCTATATAATTATGTACTGGCTGGGAATCTATATGTTTAAAAACCCGGTATTTTCCTCCATGGATTCTTCAGTTTCTTGTTTATTAGAAATATTGTAGAAAATACTTAACATTTCTGCAGTTGGTGGAAAGTTAACGTAAAATCCAAAGTTCCTAACTCGACTCCCTCCTCAGTCCATATCGTATTTGAAGGATTACTTATGACCTTATTGGCTTATGTACTGACTGACTCTCACTGAGCAGAGAACTGTAACACTTGATACAGACAAAGTACAATAAATGCTATACTGATTCCTTCTTGCTGACAATTGAAATATACAATAATAATAATAATAATAATAGCATTAAAATCAGGAGTTTGTTGTTGTTGTGATTGTCATTGTTGTTGTTGTCGTTGTTTTTGTTGATATTGTAGTCGTCCAAGTCGCTGTTGTTATTGTTGTTGTTGTTGTTTGGGGGCCTGAGTTGGGTTGGCGCCGGGACGAACACGAGGAGAGGCCAGGGGGGGACGTGGGGCAGGGGTGGGGGGCAGAGAGGGGGGCGGGGTATGTTGGCGCCAGAACTGGTTTGAGCCAAGATGGGACAGGAGGGAGATTGGGGGAGGAGGATGGGGGAGGGAAGGGGAGATAAGGAGGGACAGGTGGGAGTTAGGGGGGGAGGGGAGGGGGGGAGGAATTGGAGGAGAAGGGACAGGGGGGGTGGAGAGACAAGGAGTGAGATTTAAGGAGAAGGGATAGATAGAGATAAGTAGGGATTGGAGGAAGATTTGGAGGAGGGGGGGGGGGAGAGAGGGGAGTGGAGTGGAGGAGAAATAATAAATGGAGATAAACGGAAGAGAGAGAGAAAGAAATGACAGAAGTATACACATGGATAGAGGAAGAAGGAACGAATGATGAGTAGAGAGAGAGAGAGAGAGAGAGAGAGAGAGAGAGAGAGAGAGAGAGAGAGAGGAAAGATACAGAGATAATGTGAGGAAGAACAGTATATATAGCCTACTTAAGGACGAATAAATAATAAATGAATGAATGAATGAATATATAGAGAGAGGAGAACTGATTATATAAATTAGGGGAAAGATAGAGAGGAAGGAGGAGTATGTATGATTGTATAAGTATGTTGAGAGTGAAGATAGCGAGTATGTATGTATGTTGAAAGTGAAGATAGATAGAGAGGAGGAAGGAGTATATATGTATGTATGTGTATGTATATGTTGAGAAGACAGAGTAGGAATGAGTGAATGTATGTACGTGTGTAAAGAAATGATGAATGGGAGGGAATAGAGGAAGGAGATAATTATTATATACTGTAGGTAGGGAGAGAATGAAGTGAGAGGATTAGGAGAGGAGGGGGGACTAGTGATTACAGGCTACTCTCTCTCTCTCTCTCTCTCTCTCTCTCTCTCTCTCTCTTCAGTAAATGAGAGAGAGAGGGAGAGTATTAAGGGAAGTGGTAGGTATTAAGGGAAGGGGATGGTAATAAGGGGAAGGGGGAGGGGGATGGGGAAGGGGGGAGTACTGTCCTGGCTCCGGTCTGTCGCCTCACAACAGGTGGCACCCCCTACCCTACACATCCCCCCTTCCCTTTCCATTCCCTTCCCTTCCTCTCCCCTCTCTTTTCTACTTTTCCCTTACTTTCCCCAACCTCTCTCCCCTCCCCTTTCCTCTCCCCTCTCTTTTCTACTTTTCCCTTACTTTCCCCAACCTCTCTCCCCTCCCCTTTCCTCTCCCCAACCTCTCTCCTCTCCCCTTTCTATATTTCCCTAGCTTACCCTTTATCATATCCTTATCTGTCTGTACCATTCCCTCTACCCTCCCATCTTTCTCTATCTTCCTCCCTCCCTTCCTTTCTTTCCATCATTCTGACTTTATTTATCAAACTCTTTATAACTTATGTCTCACCATGTCATTATTCCGGCCACCTCTTTTATTCTCTCTCTCTCTCTCTCTCTCTCTCTCTCTCTCTCTCTCTCTCTCTCTCTCTGCACCTAAAGTTTCCTTATCACCTTCCCTTATTCCATCATTCTTCTCTTATCGTTTCTCTTATCATTCGTTGGTTATACTCTCTCTCTCTCTCTCTCTCTCTCTCTCTCTCTCTCTCTCTCTCTTGCAACCCTTGCAAAATAATTAAGGAAGGAAATCAAAGAAGGAAAGAAGGAAGGAAGGAATAAAAGAAAGGAAGGAAGGAAAGAAAAAAAAGGAAGGAAGGGAGAAAGAAAGTGAAAGGGAGGATAGAGAAAAAGGAAAAAAGAAAGAATTAAAGAAAGAATGAGAGAACAGAAAAAAGGAAGGAAGAAAGAAAGAAAGAAAAAGTGAAATAAATGAAGGAAGGAAAGAAATATTCAGAAACCCCATGGAGCCTGGAACACTGTGGCTGGAGGATGGATGAATGAATGGGTGATTGGGTGAATAAATGGGTGAAGAGGTGGTTGAGTGCCGAGTTGGAAAAATAACACACACACACACACACACACATACACACACACACACACACATACACACACACACACTATTATGTCTGAACGGTGAATAACAGCAAAACGACACACACACACACACACACACACGATTAATATGTTTGGCTTCTGTTTGTCACGACACACACACACACACACACCAACGCCTTCTCAAACACCACCAACACCACCATTATTATTATTATTATTATTATTATTATTAGGAAGGTCTCCAATTCCTCTAAACTATACTATTATGAAACCGACCCCCTACAAGCAGTAAGTACCTTTGAGGGCACATACATACATACACACACACACACACACTCTCTCTCTCTTTCCCTCCCCTTTTCAAACACGCACAAAGTCACTCTCTCTCTCTCTCTCTCTGTTTCCTGGATGGCACAGTTTGGAGGAATCAATAGACCTTCCAATCCACCAATAAGAGAATCACCCCTATACGGCTATACCTAAGAGAGCTGTATGGTATTGGTAGGTGGTAGGGTGTACAGTACAGAATAGATAGTAGGTTTTGGTTCTTATGATCGAACGAGACGTCATAACACATTTCTTTCAGACTGTTGCATGGCTGAGCGGCCTGGCGAGGGGGAGCTAGGATGGAACCGGTCAGTGGAGGGTCTTCTATAATTATTCTGATCCACAAACCCTACAATTACTACAATATGCAACACCGGTTATAATGTTCTCCCAAGGCTCACCAGACCTAACCTAACCTAATCGGCCAGTGACGAGTCTACCTTAATTCCTCTAACCCACGAACCCTAAATTACCACAATGTGCATCACTGGCTACAATTAATGTTCTCCCAAGGCTCACCAGATCTAACCTACTCTACTCTAACCGGTCATGAACGAGCCTAGCTTACTCTGATCCACATCCCCCAGTTATAATATTCTTCCACGGCACTAAATCTTAAATAAACCGTCTATATTATTCTCCCAAGGTTCCAAATGTTAAATAAACCGTCTAAAATATTCTCCCAAGGTTCAAAATGAGAAATAAACTGTATACAGTATTCTCCCATGGTTCCAAATGTTGAATAAACCGTCTATAGAATCCTCCCAAGGCTCTCGAGACCACAATGTTAAAACGAGTCCTGAGTAATATGCAACTCCATCTGCAATGTTTTCCCAGGGCTCACGATGTTAAATAAACTGTCTATAATATATTTCCAAGGTTCACCAGCCAGATCATTGTTAAAACGAGACCTTCTAAGATCTCCTGAACAATATGCAACACCGTCTACAATGTTCTCCAGAGGCTCACAATGTTAATTAAATACACCGTCTATAAAAAAAAGTCAATGTTAACCAAATTACAATATCAAAACGAGACCCCAACTCTTTTTGTTTCATCTCCACAGCCAACTATATGGGGTAGTCTTTTGTTTCCAGCATTCTCTTCATCTTACATCCTAGCTAGGCCTATAGATCAATCCTTCAAAATGCTTGTGTTAATTCGACCGTGGTGTTGACCTACTTTATGGCTACGAACTAACGAATTTCCCAATCATCTATTCTCTCCCTCAACTTCCCAAACACAAACACAAGTCACCGTTGTCTTTGTTTGCTGTTATTGCTTTGTCCATAAAGATATCATCTCTACTTTTTATTTTAGTGATAATTATTCTTAATGAAATTGCTCCGTTCGCAAATATTTTTAACAAGGGTAAAATAAAATAAAATATGTATCATAAATGTATGTTTATTGGTGTTGATGACGACGATAATCTATGTTGCTAAAGTATCATGTTTTGTACTTTTTGTTGATTTTGTCGCTTGTCTTGTTGGTGGAGCTGAGTATAAGAGCAATATTAGGTATATAAATAGCTCATATTATTATGTTTACTAACTTGATGGTGCCAGCGTCGACCTTGGCTCGCACATACTGTATACACACAGACACATAAACATATACCAGGCCGATAAACTTATCGGCCTGGAACATATACATGCAGAATAGACACAAACTCACGCAAACGCACATAGCCTACAGTACAATGCATATTAGGCTACACACACACATACACTGGTGAAACTCCCAATTGCAACAAACCTACAAAACTGCGATTCGCTCTGCCATATAAAAACTTCATTGGACTTGGAACTACGAAAATACAGTACAGCAATCCCAAGCATTACCATTTGTTCTCCATCCAAATCCAACCCAACCCGCTTCTTTCTCATTCACATCCCATTACCTTTACCCATTTGTGTGTCCATTACGGCTTCCTCTCTTCCCTCGTTTCTCCTCACCTTCTACAGCTCCTCCTTCGCCTCTTTGCCTTTCCTCAGTGACACTTGTCCGATTTACTGATGCAGAAAGAATCAGGTAAATGTGTGAGTACAACAAATGCATTTCCAAATACAAGGCAACGTGTTTCTCTATTGTTCTTGTGGTTGTTGTTCTCTCTCCTTTCCTCTCTATGTCTCTCATTCTCACAACAGTCCAACAAGTGGACACATCCACACACACAGACTATTCAAGTGGACCCATGAGACGAACTAAGTAGTTTGGATCAGATATCTCCTGTCTCACGGAATCATCACAGCCATTAGAAGGGAAATGTGAGAAGCGTGAGTGATGTGCAAACGAACGAACAAGTTAGTGAGAATATAATATTTACATATACAGTACTGTAATACGACAATAATGAACGAATAAGTGACAGCAGTTGTCTTTTTTTTGTGCGCTGACTATCACTACGACAATAAATTCTACAAATGCTTCTAATTAGATCAACAAAGTCCCCATTTTTCTGTTTTTTCTCTCTATATTAGTCTCCCCAATTTTGTTCTCTTATAAAAAAAAATTGATGACCTCTTGTACCCCTAGTTCTTATAATGTATGGAGGATAATTATAATATGCATATCATTATCAACCGGCTTGCTTTATTGCTCTTAATAAACTCTCATTCTTTTGTAAAAATTAACAACTCTTCTCTATAATAAACTCTCATTCTTTTGTAAAAATTAACAACTCTTCTCTATAATATTGTATGCTAAAAATAATAGACATGTTTTGATATATTGCTCTGATAGTCTAATAACGTGTATCTTAATATCTATTGCATGGTAGTCTCCAAAGGAAAAAATATATCTATATATATTATACAGTATGACCATCTTTTCTGGACCACTACTGTCTAATGTGTATAAAACTCCACAGGAGAAATTACATACACTAAATGTAACTGGATTAATGGGGGAATGGATTTGTTGGGAAAGTACTGTAGCTATTACTGATTTCTCTGCAATACCACAAAACAAACATATATGGAGCTGGACTATTAGAAGCAGTTTGAAGATATGGTATCACCCAATTCATTTCCAAAACATGATCCTCTTAAGACCAATATTGAGCTGTCATTGGTCTGTGACAATTTTTTATGCCCTGTACAAAGAAAACAGAGGAAATAACAGATGGTTAACTAGTATCATGCTGTATTAATCAAATGCTATAACAGTAATAGTACTAAGATTTCCTTCAGTTGAAACAATACAATGTTCAATAAAACTACTGTATTATAAAGAATTTATAATGGCAGAATTTACAAGCCCCTACAGAATTGAAGAAAATCACTAATGTGGCTGTGATTCAAGACACCACATACATCTCACCTCTTTTTGGCAGACTGGGATGAGACATGAATTTAGAAATGGGTTGTATTAACTTAACTGCTTTATGTATAAAAAAATACTCATATCTACAAGTACAAGATAGAAAGATAAGGGCACATCTTCACACATGAATATCCAACAGAGATAAGCCTCACAGCCATGATCTGGTCCCGTAATACAAGATGAACCCACTCGGACTCGCTTAAAACTACAGTACTGTATAACCAAACATACATTCCCATCACTTCATTAATAAAAGGTAAATCAATATAGCACCATTGAATTTTAAGCTCTTATCAAAATTGCCACTAAATGTATTACTGGTATCATACACATTTTTTTTTTAACACATCCAAAATATACTTCTTGCAACAAACAAGAAGTCCTGCTCTACAATATACCAAGTACTGTACAGTACCTAATACAAAACTGACATGCTTTAATACAATATAGTTATTAATACTTGTACAATTCATCTCACATTAATATATCACGTTATTCAATATTGCACATACCGGTAACCAAAGTACATAAAGCATTCCAATATTGTGTATTGCCTTACATTTACTGGAATATCATATAGGCCTACAAAGAATGTTATGCAATATCTTTATGGCTTACACAGCATGTTCTTTTGTTTTTACTGTAGAGATTGGTAGCCTATGCAAAGGCTCCATCTTACTCCCTACCCTCAGTCTCTCTGGGATAGAGATGGGGTGGCCAGTATGAGGAGGGGTGTATGTTTTTCACATAATAAAACCTTGTTTGCTATGGCTTCTGCAATGGCCAAACCCATAATGTGGCTCTTATTTGAGGGAATCAGTGATATTATGGTATAAGAATATTTATATATAGTTGTCAGAAAAGCATTATATAACACACATAGCAGTACACTGGACTATAAAAAGGATAAGTTTACACTATCATTCCAACATTATGACATAATAGAATTAACATAAATTTTGCTTGGCAATGCCAGTGATAGTGCAGTGGTGTTGACAGTCATACCCCTGCTCTTACAAATAACAGTAGTCATTTTTTTACGTTAAACAGAATACAAATTTCATATCGGTAAGCAAGTCCAGTACCGTAATTAATCTCTGAGAGCATTACAGTATTGTGGGTACAAGTGAATGATGATACTGATATGGTAGTTGGGTAGGCATGACTTTACTTAAGTTGAATCTAAATAGTCACACTTGGTACTTTTTGCCCACCCTTTTGAAGACTACACCAAACCTGAATGAGACAACACTGGTCATCAACATTGTTGCAGTGGTTCAGAGATTCATTCCAACATGCCATATCCTACTGGTAGATGTGGTAGTAATTAACCACAAAGTGTATACAGTACATCCTTTTTTTAACTATTGTTATAGTCACTCAACAGGATATTGGCAAACTCCTCCACCTGCTCAGAGGAAGAGCATTTCCAGTGCAATTGGAAAAGACCATTTCCCCTCACCAACTTGTTCCTCATTACCTGTTTGAAAAGAAAATGGTGATATATTATGCATATACTGTACTGTACTTACAGATGACTAGTAAAAAGAAACAAAATAATAATTTTTATTCAGCCTTTAGATTATAAGGAAATTTTCAAACAAGTAAAATAATATGTTGCTCATCATGGGAACAAACATAATATTTAAGCTTATGTAACTTTTAGATGAAAGAGTTATGTGAGTGATTATATATCTATTTATCTATAGCTCTGATGTCTCGTTCCTTCCGGGAACTCCCTCCAAGGGGGTATTAGTACAAGCAAGATATTTATTTATTTATTATACTGAGGTTCATGTGAAAATATGAAGTTTTTATGATCTGGACATCAGGAATTCATGCATCCAACTGCCAAAATATACTGTACTTGCTTAAGTACATATTTCTCATCAAACAATGGCTCAAGAGTTTTGTACAGTGGAGTATTTGCCCTCACCTGCTCATGGTGCACATCCGGACAGACCGCACGGCATCTAGTATTCCTGGAGCCATTGTTGACATACTGGTCTTGCATCATCCGATACACAAAGCGATTGTAAATATGATCTTTAGATTCTTTTTCACCTACATCATGGTTCTGGGTCTGAGCCAGTAACTGAGGGGACAACACTGGCACAATGAATCTGACCTGTAATATAAAATACAAACATACAAGCATACAAGATTGAAAAGATTGTAAATGTTATCTAAATTTATTCCTTGTTTACCAATAACTGGAGAGTTCCCAGTAGGAGAAGCAGACTGTTAGCATTAGTAAGCATGGTTGTTGTAAAAAAATGTAATGGTTATATAAGATTTTCTATATTCCATGTAACTCTGACAATTTAATGCAATATATAATTATGTACTATATAAGTAAAACAGGTCTTTGCATAAAACATATTCCACTGATTACCAGAAACCCTAACATATTTAGTGAGTTCGTCATGACTGCTGATATTACATTTTTAGTAATGAAATTACTTGTACAGTGATAAGGTGCAGCATACCTGT
The DNA here is from genome assembly GCA_034508575.1 of Petrolisthes manimaculis. Lineage (NCBI taxonomy): Eukaryota > Metazoa > Arthropoda > Malacostraca > Decapoda > Porcellanidae > Petrolisthes > Petrolisthes manimaculis. Next base: position 24,020 of record JAWZYT010002126.1, on the reverse strand, counting down.
TTGAACCACTTATGGATGCAGTTGAAAGGGTCTGTTCTGAGATTCATTGCCACAGCATTTGTAATGTCTCCTGTCAATTGCAACACCTGCACAACACCTCGTTCACTCTCAGGACTCCTCAGCTGTCTTGCTACCTGTCAGTTTAATCATACACTTTGTACAGTATAATGACCAGGATAGCTACAATGGTTATTACATCACTGATCACAAGCCTACCATATGTCTCAGTCCTAAAGATGAAAATCTCTCCACTACTTAAAAAGAAGGTACAGTACTAATAATGATGACAGTCCTTTGTCAGATGTCTTATACCATTTATTGTTCCTCAAAAATAATACTCAAAGTTTGCATGACAATGATATTCAGCTGTGTTCATATCTCAAGGTGTCTGGAGAGCCACAACAAAATTTTAAGTTTTATATCTTAGCAAAAGATGTAGCATTATGGAATTCATGGAAAGGGTAGGATGTAAAAATCTAGTACTGAATAATTATATTACATTCAATATAATCAAAAATGAATATAAAAGAATGAAAGTAAAAACTTGTGTGTGTAGTCAAATCTAATACACTACAGTCTCAATCTTGATTTACTAATGTCCTTACCCTTTGAGCAGCATCCCTGGAATCCTGAGCAAAAACCAGCATGACGACCAAACCTTGGCAGGGTTGTGAAGGCTTACGATTCACTAGTATAGCTTTACTAACTGTGCCCTGGTTCTCTCCTCTGACCAAGACTGATGGCTGCTCGGTGATATTTAGGGAGAACTGTCCTACATCAAACTTGACAATATCACTCTTCTCATTTGGTTTGCATACTTCACTGTTGCTACTCTGTTTGTTTGAGGCCATCACCTTCTCTGTGCAGTTTATGAACATAAAACCTAATTACACAAATATAATTCCTTTTGTACCTTGCACATACTGCATTCTGTACATTTATTTACCATTACCCATTTAGTGAACCCTTCTTCTTTGTACAAATTAAGTGAAAAAACATTACGATACAGCAAAGCTATTTTTCTTTTTACCCTCAAGAAGTTGTAAATTTCAGTACACGTATACATAACAACATGATTAAGATGTACAGTAACTATGAACACATACCAATGCCTTTTACCCAGGGGACGGCACGTAGGATGTTGTGGTGGTTGAGGTCCTTGAGAGCATCCAGCACCTCCCTCAAACTCATTTCTGCCTTGTCTTGCATCATGTAGAGGGCACGGAACACCTCAATGGTCGGATATTGGCGATTGTATTTCTTGCAGTGCTGAGGGAAACATGCAAAATATAAACAGCATTCTTTATGGCCTTCAAACATACCGTACTAAGCTATGCTTGTTGTGGTGTCAAGTAATGAGCTTCCTTGAATAAGCCACTTTATCATTATACAGTAATGCAAAATATATAAAAATAATAGACATTACCCAAGAGTACTGCATACAGCTACACACAATCCAACTACCATATTGGATTTTTTATCATTGCACTACTGTACCAGCACTGTATTCAGCACTTACGTCAATATATATACCAGAGAGTCCAAGCTTGTCGGCTAGAAGATCCCATCGTTCAAGATCTTCCCTTGTTGCGAAGTCCATGATAATATCGTAATTGATATCAATGTATTTCCATATGTTAATTTCAACAGCGTCATCAAACCACTCGTACTTCCTGCAATGTTAGGAATCATACACACTACAGTATTAGGTATATTAACTGATGGCTGCAAAGGATATAGTACAGTACTGTACTATAATCTTCATAATTCACTTATTGCACACAATACAATAATCTTAATAATTCACTAATTGTGCCTGCATACTTTAATCCAGTCAGTCATTTCTTTCAATAACACCGACACCAACACACCACTTACGGTACTTCCCCTCTTCCGACAATACGAAACAAACAGAATAATGAGTGGAACAGGCCACACCCACATTTACATCCCCTTTCAAGTTCACAAAATCTCGATACACACTACTGTACAGTCGATCAAAAAACTATCAGTCTAGTGGGGTTCGTAAATGACCTAAATGAAAGCTGTAGCTTGTGTCTTTCCGGCTGCTTTCCACTGTTTTAGAATGTTTCACGACCGACAGGAATGGAGTGGCCCCATAGTTTTTGAGTGATTGTACATATACAATCCAATACATCCACAATAAAATGAATTACTGTATACCACTTGCTTGGATGGAATAGGTAGTTGGTCTAAATTTACATTCCTTATTCAAAATTATCTTCCAGTCATTTTTATCCTGCACAAGGAAAATTCTCTTTCTACAACTATTTTTTTTCACCATTGCCAAAATATATACCTACAAAGAATAGAAATACATACTGTACTACCAAGTACATAGATAATGAAACATACAAACTCCTATATACATTGGACCCTACTGTAATATAAAACTGGGTGCCAGAGCATTAGTTTAACTGTATAAATACATTAGGATCATTAGTAAGTGATTTTGTATTACCGATTGCATTGTTCCTCTTCTTCAAGCCTGGCAATTTCTTCTTCCATGTCCTGTTTAGCCTTCAGATTCTCTGGCCTCATCCTGAAAAAACAAAACAAAACATTCAATAAGGAAGGAAACTTGCTACATGCAAATTGCCCAACATTAACACATTTTAAGGGGATAGCATAATTTTGGTACATTGGGATGTCATGAATTCTCCAAAGTATGCCAAGAAACGGGACCTAATTAATAAAAATAATGGTGGCCTGTTGCTTGGATTAGTTTGGAGAATCAGTTGATCCAGATTAACCTGCATATCCTATCCCCTAAAATTTTATTATTACCTTTCCTCAAAATAAGCCAAAACTACCAACGTATCCTCAAGCCCAGAAGACCCTGTGTGTAGTGTAGGACGAGGGAGAAAGTGGTGATGATAGAGAGGTGGAACAATAAACACAAAGGAAATAGAAGGACAGGAGGGAGGATTGACAGTTGAAGAACCTAATTCATTATGGTAAAATTACTTGGTTTAACGATACTATTGAACATTACATAACCTTTATCATGCCTTAGTTTGTCAAAGTACCTTATTTATAGTAAAATTATTAATTATTTGGTTTAATTTTACAATTGAACATTACATAACCTTTATCTTGCCCTAGTTAGTCAAATCACTCAAAACATACTACAGTACAGTATTATGATACTTATATATATATATATATGGTATACCCTTTAGTAGCGGGAGCGATGATTATTCACAATATTTTAAGTATCGCTTACTAGATCTCTACTTTACTTATATTACTTATATTGAATGAATTACCGTTAATACGTCTAGTTTTACTACCTTCATTACTCACTTATTTAGATAATTCTAAACCTATTTTCTTTAATGACATTTTCTCCGCAAGATAGGGGAATATTCAAATGGAGCATTTTGAAATTAGCCTGGCCTTACCTAACCTAACCTAGACCACAGCAGACTACCAGGACCTAACCTGGGCAAACTACCTGGAAATAACCATAGTAGAGTACAGTTTTGGGTACCATTATTTTCCTGAAGACACTCCAATGTACCAAAAGGATACTATCCTCTTAATTTAAGACATAAGTTACAATAAATACCACTTATACTTAGGACCTAATAAATAACACTTACTTTCTATTTGAAGTATGTTGATGAGCCATCGTGGATAAAACAGCATAAATAATGACGCCTCCAACCTCACTACACTACCTAACTTATAGAGATAACGATCAGTCACAGTGAATGAATATACTACTCATTTATCCTGTTTGTTGTTGTTGTTGTGAAATATTGTGACGTCACAGTTGATTGCAGTGTTGCCAGTCAAAGGTCCCATACTCCCATTGACGACATTTTTAGATAAATACGTGGAAATCAGTGTTGTCAAGTATGGGAAATTGTCCCTTGTTAGACATGAATAATAATAAATTAGAGTTGGCAATGAAGAAATTATATTAAGATTGTTGAAGAGTATATGGGGAATTTTTTACCAAACGAAATATCAAGTCGTTGGTAAATAAAATTATACGACTATTATATAAGACGTCATCTGGTCGTCAATCGGATAGCTGAAACCAAGACCAACAACATATCCATCCAAGCTCGCCTCATATTAGACCAGCGATTCGGTAGCTTGCATAAAAGGATAGAGGGACATAACAGTAAATATGGCGGCCATTAAAGATATGACAAGTAAGTTAATAGTATTATAATACATGAATTGTAGGTGCAAGAGGCTGTCAGCTTTAAGTATAGCAATGACAGATTAGAGCAGGTGTAGAGTTCCTATTAGTCTACCATTTCTACTAAAATAGTAGTTGTTAATTATATACATTATTAATTATTATTATTTTATGTTCTCGTATCTAATTTAACTTATATGAGATAATGTGGATTGCTTAGGGGTTGTGTGATCCATTCTTGATAATTATGTAATATTATTAATGTGAAGGGAAGTCTTGTACTTCATTGTAAATCAGTTCTTGCTTGGTAAAACTATAGAATCATGCCAACTTTTTCTGTTTTTAATCAATCTTGAAATATAATAATGGAAAGGCTGGGAAAATAATTAAGGGATTTTGGTTGAGGAAAGGAAATACAAATAATGGAAAAATTGACCAAACCTATACAGTAACAAACTTTGACTTTCACTGGTTCTGACTTAAACACAGTATCACTGTAGGATATAAGAGGTCCACATTCATGTGTATTTCAAATGTGATTGCAGTAATTTAGTTCATAATAGCACAAACAATATTGCAGCTTTCCAAAGCCCAAAGTCCAAGTATAACGCCCAGGTTAGGCCTGAGTAGTCGGCTATAACTTTGGGGTAAATTTACAGAAGAACTGGGTACACTATAGTGTATATTTTTTAGTATCATTACTCACTATTTTGGACTATTTCAACAAACTTTTCAATTACCATCACCGTAAATTTTTTACCATTACCATCACCGTAAATCTTTTACCATTACCATCACCGTAAAGTTCCTACCCTACGCCCCCACCCCCACCCACACCCCTATCCAACACCCCCACCCACACCCCCTCCCCCACCCCTACCCCACGCCCCTACAAACTTTTTTTTGTTTCTACCCAATCCGTATCTGGACGACGAGAACACAGATTCTACGTATTTGGTCAGTTCTCGTCACTGAAACCTAGCGCTCCCAAGACGGTCTTGGTACCCCAATCCTCCGCTTGGACCACCAGATGACGTCTATAAACAAAAGCAGTAACAATAACAACACTACCATGAGGTTAATGTGGAATATCATACCGGAATTACAACATTCAAGACAATTACAGAGGTTGTTCTATATACAGGTGAATAATCATAATAATATGTGTTTTGTTAAACAGAGAGACATAAACCAGTGTAAATCTGCTTGATAAAATGGTTCTGTTTGGTAAATGGACAGAAGTACTGTGTTCACTATATTGGGTAAATTTTTACAAGTTGCCACAACAGGATTTCACTGGAAAAAAAGGAATATTTTTAAAAGTTGCCACAACTCGATTTCAAAAAATTTATTATTACCAGTGTTTATATTTCACTATTACAAACAACTTTTCTATATACCATTTCTTCTGCAAATGCTGCATAACAGTAGTTACCTCTTATAGTTAGGTCCCGATAGTGTGTCCCAGTCCAGATTAGGTTAGGTCAGGTCAGGTGAGGTCTGACTAATTTCTACTGTATATTTTTTCCTGCTTAGGTCCCGGTAGTCTGCCCAGGTTAGGTCCCGGTGGTCACACTAAATCCTAAAACGAGACCTATCCTGGGCAAACTACCGGGACCTAACCTGGGCAAACTACTGGGAAATAACTGTGGTAAAGTACAGGAAATGACTGGGACCTAGCCAGTTCTAGCAACACTGCTACAATACAGTTATTCTTTCAATAAATACCGACTAATTTCCAAATTGTTTTTAAAACAGCACGTCTCGAAAACAGGGCATCTCCGAGAGAAGCACCGGTATTATTAAAGAAGTACTGTGTTATTGGCTAGAATCACGCAGTATTACCACATCCGGATAGGTCTCAGGAATTTGCCCCAGTCAGTTAATGACAGTTTACACCAGATATATTCCGGTAGTTTCCCCAGGTTAGGTCCCGGTAGTCTGCTATGATCTAGGTTAGGTTAGGTTAGGTAAAGTTTGGTAAGGTCAGGCCAATTCCCCATTTGAATATGACTTATCTTGGAAATGGGGAATTCAAAGGGAAATGCCATAGATAAAAATAATATTATAATGGTATAAATAGTGGGTAATGATAGTAGAATGGCAGTATAGTAAATATTTACCATAATGTAATGTAATAGATAATGAACATTGGTAGTAATGGTCTACAATCAAATAAACCTGACCTTACAAAACTTAATTTTTTCAAAAGTTTATAATTTCAAAGGAGCTTTCACTACTTAAAACCCTATTCAAGGAGCAGCATGTATTGTAAACTAACTAACTATATTATGTCAAAGAGTACAGTAACTTAATTATATTGCACATTTTTCAGAAAAGATGTTCGTCTGTGGAACAATTTTCAGTGATACGCATGCCAGTAGAAACAGCAAAACAACTCGAGAGACTGAAGTTCAAAGTAAAAAAAGCAGAGCGAATGCAACTGGTGCAAAATTCACGAAAAGGAGATTGTACAGTGAGTATTTTGATGTACATATACATTTCCATAATAAAAATAAGGGTGCCCAAAGAATATTACACTCCTCCACCAAGTCTGAACATTAACCTGAGAGGTCCCTTCTCCCAAAAGTTACATTCCTCTCTTTGATAACATTTTTACAGCGTTAAGATTCCTTGACATCAGTATTTTGGTGATATCCTTCATTACAAAGGGTCAGAGCCTCCTATATTTCACCCTCATTCCTGGCAATATGTTATGCAGTACTGTACATGGTTTCTATTAAAACATTTCCTGGATACAGAAGCTGATCTCTACCAAAATCTATCCACTTGTTGCCAGTCATGAGGCCCAAATTTGGGAAAAAGGTTGATAAAATCCACTTATAACTTTTTATGAAATCCTGCTAACAACTAAAGTCCCTTCCACACGAGAGGCATTAATATGGCGGGCACGGGCAACTCGGTGAAATTCTCTTGCCTGTTACCAGAGTTACCAGATCAAACAGTCCCCAGCAGCCATTGGACACTTGTGCCCACCACCCACTCACAAAATTGGTAACAGTCTGCCTGCCGTCTTTTGTCTCTCATGTGGAAGGGGCTTAACCGGTTGACAAACAAGTAAACCAAATTAGAAACATAACCACCTCAACTGAGGTAGCCTAGTGGGCAGCACCATTGTATAATATTCTCTGACCTCATGTTCAATTTGTGGGTGATGTAACTTCCTCATAAGTACAGAGTTCATGTTATTTTTAGTGATATGATATAAAGACTGTATTTATGAGCAAGTTACCTCACCCAGAAATTGAATATGAGGTCAGAGAATATATACAACAAGTTGGTTCTTATTAGGACCTTTGGTAAACCTCAGTGAGCTTAGCGTCTGCTGGATTTATTGGATTCAATTCCATGTTCAGTGGGAGGGGCATATAAAGCCTAAGTTATTTTTATATTAGCATTTCAGATAGTGTTACCATCATATGAGTTTGTATGATGAAAGTAAGCATTAGTAAATGTACTACACTATCCTGTACCCTGCCCACTTAAAGCCCTAAGAGATTGTGCACCGATTTTCTTGTCTTGTATTTGAGGAACGAATATAATCATAATCAATATGATTTATCTGGTATAGTACTGTACCGGTACCTTAAATAATATTTCCCATCTGAACTTTTCAGGTTCCAGTAATCTCATGTAAGAGAAAAGAGTACAATCATTATCTTGGCCAGAGCTACAACAAGTTTACTGAGGTTCCTCTTGCATCGAAGGGCTGGCAGCACCTCAAGGCAGTGGGAGATTACTTCACCATCAATTCCCATGCCAAAGTAAGTCATCTCTTATTTCAATTTTCTGTATAGGCTAATTCAGATTAGTACTTTTGTGTACAGTATATTGATTAGATACATTCCATTTATTGGTTACAGACTTTCTATTCATATGTATGCAGTTCTAGTAAAATATTTTCTTAGTTGATAATAGTTATAGATACAGTAATTATTTAGTGTACCTATTTCTTTTTATTATCAAGTACCACCATTTTCAGAATCCATCAGTTGAAGGTTCAGAAGAAGATCATCTGTGTTTTGAATCTCTAGGTTTGAAAAAAGATCTTCTCACTGAGATCTATAAATTGGACTTTGAAAAGCCAACTAATATACAGGTACGAAATTATTATGTAGAATATTTTGTTAAGGCTGTAACTTAAAAAATATCAAAGTAATAGTAACATATTATATAAAACAGTCTGTCTGTCTGTCTGTAAATATCAGACATACCAAAATGGCCATTATTCATCTGCCTGGCTCTTTTCCATCCCCAACTTAAACTGACTTTTAGTAGTAAAGTAAATAAACTGTTGCTCATGACTATACATTATTTAAGTTGGTTGGAACTCATTTTCATATTTTTCTATTAGACTAGTTGTCCTTACTTACATTACTTTTTGTTTCCAGGCTCTAGCAATTCCACATGTTTTGGAAGGGAAAAACACTTTCATCACTGCAGAGACTGGTAATGGGAAAACTCTGGCTTTCCTTGCTCCCATACTGCAGCAGATTGCTAAATTGAAGATATCGATGGGATCTGAACTTCCATTCAACTCTCCCCTTGGCCTGGTTATTGTCCCAAGCAGAGAACTAGCAGAACAAATTTTTGTAAGTTGGTCGATTCCTTACATGACAGCACAGATTTGCATATTGAGGGAGGTGGTTTGTTTGGAATGCAGTAAAGTAATTCATATAAAGAGGCTGTGGAATGTACACTAGTGTTTTATAGTTGTCATAAATATACTGGAGAATTATATATATTACCAGTATGTAAGTTTATGAAGTTTTGGAAGTAAATAGCCATGAGCAATTTTCTTTTCTTTAAAGATTTACTAGACTAGAAAAGTAATTATATTCCTGTGTATACATTCAAGGAATTGGATCAGTATAGTGCAGTAGAGTATACACTTATTCTTTGATTGAATGCTGTCTGTTTTACAGGATGTTGCCAGAAGACTGGGTGACAACTTAGGAATCAGTGTACAGGTGTTGGTTGGAGGAAAAACTAAAAAGAAAATGCTGCATCCAGAGTTGGCCCAGCAAGATCTATTGATAGCAACAGTTGGCGCTCTCTCCAAGCTGACAACTGTTCGTAAGTGTGCACATCAGAGCACTAGAAGAATGTTTTTTCAGTTATCATTTTCCCTTCATAAAGTAATTATAATACATATAGTCCTATCTCAGGAGACATCAAGTGAATACTTACACTACACCTTTCTTATTATGTAATAATGTGTGTTGCAGGGGTGTGGAATACAGATTACCTGCGCCATGTTGTAATGGATGAGGCTGACACTCTTCTGGATGACTCTTTTAGTGAAAAAGTACTTCACTTCATATCCAAGCTTCCAGTCAGTACCATGCTTATGTTTACAAAATGCCTTATTGATATCTTACCAGTACTTTACCTCAAAACTTCATCCCATAAGCTCATATTTTACTTACAGGAAAACAATCAATTCTGATTATGTACCAGATTTATCCCCAAAGCTGGTTTGATTACTGTATTATTCAGGGTAGAATTACAGTACAGTACTTAATGTAAAGTCCAAGTGGATGTCAGCAAGATGGATGGAAGCCACAGGTTTCTATCAAAGAAATGTTTTAACAACACTTTATAGATGGCTTATTTTGATTGAAAACAATCATTGTCACTTACTCATAGTGAGCAATCTTTATGTTGTTGTTTTCAAGGTTAGAAGACAATGAAACTGGGAATGACTGATGGACTTTCTAAGCGATTCAGAAGACTGATTAAGTTATTGGCTTGAGTTAGTTCACATCCCACTCTTGTTTTTTATGCAGATTTTGAAAGTAACTTCTATATATTGCAGGTGCAAGGAGCAAATGAAGAGACTCAGCAGCCCGAGATTTTATCTGGTGTGCAGTTAACTCTTGTAGCTGCCACAATGCCACGTAGCCTCCACACCATTCTTCATCCACTTTTGAATGTAATTCATCAGCCACACAGTACAGATTATCTTATATATCATATATTTTTGGTACATTAGAGTGCCTTGATTCTTCCAAAGTATGGCAGGAAACAAATTTATAATAGTGGTAAAGTATATTGATTAGAGTAATTTTGAGGAATCATTTCCCTCAGATTTACCAATATTACTTCCCACTTAACCTTACTGTACTTTATGCCTCCACTACCCATAGCTTGAGTCACTGGTGCACCTTACCACTCCACACGTGAACCGTTTCATGCCACACGTGCCTCAGCGATTCATCAGAGTAAACCGCAACACAAAGACTGACCAGCTGATGAAACTTGTGTCTAGAGATGTTAAAAGGAATATTCCTATTGTTATATTCTGGTGAGCACCACACAGTAAACATGTTATTACATGGATCAACTTTATTTAATTCATAAATTTAATTTTATTATTACGGTATTGGTATTATTATTATTATTGTGATTTGTTATTACATGTATTATCATCCTCAGTGTATCAGTGTATAATATATGCATGACAAAATATTTTGAATATAATTGAAATAATTTCTCTCTACCAGTAATGATAGCAAAACATCTGACTGGATATCACTGTTCCTCAACGAGAATAATATTAGTTGTATCAACCTGAATGGAGCAATGAAGGCTGTGTTGAGAAAAGGTCGCTTTGAGGCATTCCAGGAGGGTAAGGCAGCAGTACTCTCCTGCACTGATATTGCATCAAGAGGCTTAGATACTGTAAAGGTAAAATGGTAGATTTTTATTGTAGCCACTTTTAGTTTGGAAAAGGTTCATGTGAAAATGTAAAAGATAATACAGTACAGTAATTTTTTTTTTTTTTTTTTATTACTTTCAGGTTTAGAAAATGTATGTGTGATTGTGTAAAGGAAACAGTTGTTGGCTTTTTCTTGTACTGTACTTGGAAATCATAAAAGTATTTAAATCACTGGTGAAAGCAAGTCAGAAATATGTTACAAGAGGGAATCAAGTGCCACTCCAAAAAGTTATATACTGTACTGTACCATAATATTGCATGTTTATATAAGTTAGTGCCTGAAAGTATAAAACCAAAAGTTGCAGTCCTTATTTTGCTAACCTGTATATTTTTAGTTTTATCATTGATAAGGAATTAGCATGCTTCTTCCATCCCCACCAGGCTGGTCATGTGATCAACTATAATTTCCCAAGTTACATTGCTGACTACATCCACCGGTGTGGACGGATTGGCCGGGTTGGAAGCAAAGTGCCAGGTGTTGTCACCAACCTCGTTCACTTCCCCAATGAAGTGGAATTAGTACAGAGAATTGAGGTGGGTATTAGATATTAAAGGTAATATTTGTTGTGCTTACCAGATCTTATTGTTATAGGACATGTTCTTGAGACTGATAAGAAAATGGATGTTAGTCATCACTCAGTTATGGTATGTTTATTACTGTATTATCAGTTTACTTTTTGGGGAGGGACTTGATTGAGATTTTCTACCCAGTGCAGTGGAAGTATCATCACAATTAGTTGGGGTTAGAGGTGTGCTATAAGTATTGTATTTGTAATTATTGTGTTGTAGGATACATTATAAAGGACATCACTGATCTACTCATTGCCCAGATAGGTAAGGTACATTTTGCATTTTATCCCGTCCCTCCAGGTCTGATCTCCGTATTTAATTATGGAGGTAAAGCTAAAATAGGTGTAATAATGAGAAATCTTTTACCTTCTATATTCTTCATATGTTTTCATACGGTATATTTCCATGACATAGCATTAATTTTTGTTTCAGTGTGTATTCTATTATATTTATTTTATTTATCTATTTTTCTTTTGAGCAGCTCGTATAGTAACTTTTCGGTCAGCACTCCTCGGCCAATCTCGGGACTTTTTGCTTATGTGGTTGCTGGCCCAGTCTGTACAGAAATACATAGCAATATACTTTAGGTAAACTTGTGACAGGAGAATCAAAATTGGGTAGAAATGTGGGTTATTACAGTATATAGGTTGTTGTTGAAGTTCCTCAAGCTGTCTGGCCGAGCAGCCCTGAGCTCCTGAAGAAGGTCGTGGCCTGAACCAGGCTTTCCCACAGTGTCCTCAGAGAGTGTATGTTGTGTTGTTGGCGAGTGTGGTTGTGTGCATTGCAGTCTTCAATAATGTGTTTAATAGAGTGGGGTGCTGTGTTGCATCCAGGACAGGCATCCACAATGGCTCCATGCAGCTTCTTCTGATATGTCAGAAGAGCTGGGTGGTGGCCACACCACAGCCTGGCCAGGTGGACTCTGTCCACACAGGGAAGAGATGATTCAGATGGGTGGATGTCAGGAGGTCGTGCATGCAGCTGTGTGTTGTTTTTAAGTGTTTGGATGGACTGATTAGATTTTGAATTTGTTTCTGGAGACTAGTTTGGGGTGGGCAGGGTGTGAGAGATGACAGTATTTGTGTATGGTATCGTGTACTGGGTGTTATTTTGATATTCCTTGGCATGTGTGGGTGTTTTGCCATGTAGTGTAGTGGATGGTGTGGGTTTGTGGAGGTTGCAGCAAATGTTTGTGTGCCTCTCATGTCAAGATGATCCTTGATTTTGAGGACTTTGGTTTCATGGTGTAGGTGGTCTGTAGGTGTGGTTGCTGTGCAGCCTGTGATTGTCTTTAGGGCTCTGTTCTGTATGGCCTGAAGGGTGTTGTGATGAGTCTCAGTGACATTTGAGGCCTACAGTATATAGGTAAGGGATGTAAGTTGCAAAAATTATGCATGCATAAACGACAAAAGAATGATAGTTTGTTGCACATGGTGTAAGAAAGCCCACCATGAGAGACACAAAAATGTCTATAGAGGAGAATGGTAAGAGTGAAAACAAAAGTATGGATATCAATTAATGAAATACTGTAGTTTTAACATTTTTTTTTTTCTTTTTCTTGCTTATGTACTGTATACAGTATACTGTTCTATTAATTAACAGAATGATTTATAAATGTTTGTAATGATGCTATATATGTTCATGTTTTCAGTACGCTGTGAGGAAGAACGAACCTTTCCATAATGTAAACGCAAACATCACGAGAATTATAACGAACAAGATAGAAAAAAAGTTAGAGGTGAAGATGTCAGAATAAAGAAAGTTAAAGTACTCTGTATTGCTTACTGTAAATAAAGTCTTAGTTTCTTAGTTATTTCTCTTTTTCCTAAAGTGACTCAGGCTCTCTTGATATCAATTGCACTGGTTAGCATAATATTTGTTAAGTACAGTACTGTACAGTATAGTAATGTGGACATTGTTATAAGGGTTTTGGCACCCCTTTGGACCCAAGCCACTTCCTTTCAGTTCTTCAGCAATCCCTCCATTTCTTCCCTCTCCTTTAGTGTTGGTTTTCCCTTCTCTCTCTTCTGTTGTGATGTAAATCCTTCTGACCTTGCACAGTTATCATCTTAGTTCCGTATAATAACTAATTCAACTTTATTTGGACACACAATTTATTTTAAACTTAACATTAATAAAATTTCCCCTATTAAAATAATGAAATAAATGGGAACATCCTCGACACATCAATATAATGCATGTAAACCGTCCCGAGACTCCGGACTAAAATATGAATAATAATAATAACGCTTGTAAATGATTGACTACAAACCGAGCACACTTGGCGAGGAACAGGGATAGTGGTGACTGTGGTGGGCCTAATTTGAGAGCCAACCAACCAGCACACACACACACACACCGGCTTGAAGATCATTGACTCTGTGTGTTGCTTGTTAAGTCGAGTCGCGAGGTGTGTCGAGACTATTGTGATGGCCTTGTGTGTGTGTGAGAGAGAGAGAGAATTGTATGTGTGCGAGAGAGAGAGAGAGAGAATGCATGTGTGTCTGAGAGAGAGAATGTGTGTGGTGTGTCAGCATAAACTACTGTTACTACGCCACTATACATAACTGCACCTGTACGCCACCATACAATTCGTTCATTTACGTCCTGTTGATAAAAGGCTTGTGATCGTGTACGAGAATTGGAGGCTTCTATTATAATCCCTTTTGACTTTACCACAAAAAACGCCCCTTCAAAGATAAAGTGAGTTTTTCCTATTATGATGGCGAACCTGGGGGAGTAGGGGGGGGGTGTTACTGCTAGGATGTGTAGGCAATATTTTAATTAAGGACCCTGTGATCGTGTATGAGACTTGGTGGCTTCTGATTCCTCCTGACTATTATGCCACAAAACAAGTTCCTTTCATATAGGCTAGGTGGTGTTTCGTGGCAATATTTGAAGGACTCGAACCTCCAATTTTCTTACTACATCACGTGGGGCCTTAAAGGATTTTGGTGCTCATTTTGACCATAGCCCCAGATCCCTATAATTCCTCCTGTCTTTACTCTTTTGAACTGCCCTTCCTTTCTTTCCTTTTCCTTTGTGATTGTTGCCCCTCCTCTCCTGTCTTTCTGGCGTAGTGTAATCATAATTTTCTTCTTTACCGTCGTGCTCATAGTTAATTAAATGGCGCCAAACTCAACACACTTTGGGAATGTACACTCGCAATCCAAAATATGTAGCCTATCCAGCCTGGCTTGCTTCAAATAGCCTGATGGAGTATATAAGCGTGTTCAAGCAAATATAAAACAGGATAAGCGTTGTAATTGGTTCACTAGTGTGTCAAATGATTCGAAACTTCAACAAGACCTGGATACAAATTGTGGATTGCGAATGTACTGTTGCGGACATATGAAACAGACACACCTGAAATAGCATAGGGTAGGATAAGACGTTGTGTGTAAAAGTGCGTCCTATTCTATGCTTGATAAGAGGCATGTTTAAAGTGTGTGTGTTTCATGTGGCCACAACTGTACCTTGGCGTGCGCGGGAAGAGGAAGGTGAGGCAAGGAACTGGCAGATGACGGTGTGGCGGCGGCGGGTTTGTTCACTAATAAAGCCAACCGTGACAGGTGTGGGGAGGAGACAAGGAAATTAATTACTGTGTGTCTTTCCCACCATCTGACGCAATGACAGTGTACTCACCTGCTACACACCAACTTACCCAAAGCACACAACACAACAAGAAGTAAATGCCCAAGAGAGAATAGGCTCGTCACTGTTTGGGGAGGCTACTCATTCGTTAACAGGCGGGAATATTAATGTTGGCTACTCATTCGTTAATTAACAGACGGGAATATTAATGTTGACGATTTGGGCAGCAACCAACCAATTCGTTAAGGGTCAGGAAGAATTGACTATAGTTTATTTACAAGGTTACTGACTCGTTAACGGGCGGGAAGTATTTATTGTGGTTGATATGGAGGGCTACCGATTCGCCCAAACTCGGTTAGAAACAAATTTGTAGAGTACCTTTGTATATTAATTGGACATTTATACAATAGCACAGTTTGGAGGAGTGAGTAGCATTGCAATTTGACCACAGGAGATACTCTCCTTCCATTAACTGTTATCATCCAAGGTGTTGACATTACCCGTACAGTATAAACACAGGCTGGAATGTCTATAAGTAGCGGAAATAACAGGTGGTTAGGTTAGTGCTTGAGGCTTACCCTATCCTACCTTACCCCATATCTCGCCCCCCCCCCCCCCTTCACACACAAGCACCTCCTACCTTACGTACGTGGCTGTATACACACATGCTTGGCTGTGTGTGTGTGTATTTTTAGCTGACTGTGTGTGTGCGTGTGTGTGTGTATTTTGGGTGGACTGAGTGTGACACAACAGACACACCGAGGTAGAGGTGGTGTGGTGGTGTGGTGAGGTATGTTACATGCATCCTCCCTCCCCCACACCTCTCCATGGCGCCAGCTGGACCAAAGTATACCTGGGACCTCCACCACCATTCACACTATAATCATCACACTGAACCACGTGTTTGTATAGTACATACACCGTGAGACACCAACATACTTCCTGTTACCACCACCTACTATAATAATCCCACTGAACCACGTGTTTTCATAGTAAAGACAACAGCATACTTCCTAACACCATCACTACCACTATCACCACCAGCACCATGCACCACTATCACTACCACTATGTAACCCTATAAGAGAGTGATGACACCCGATGTATAGGTGCTGAAAAGGTCACGTCTCTTATTATCTCTGACTCAGCTGAAGGACATATGGTGTTTGTCATGACTTGTCTATACTCCATTTATACATACATTCCACAGGTGGGTCGCATTACTCGTCTCTGTAATGGAGTGTGTGTGTATTATTCGCTGAGATGTTGGGAGGCTTGAATTGGAGCAGTTTCCTAAATTCTCATGTTTTAAATGTGATACTTTTTTGTTAATTAAGGGTTTGGGCTTCCCTTTCTGACTCGAATCATGCAATCCCTGTCATTTCATACCTATTTTTTTCGTATTTGTTGTCTCTTTTCTCTTTTTTGTTTCTACCTCGTGCTACATGGTCATCCAGGCCTAGCTAACGAGGTCATCTCTCTCTCTCTCTCTCTCTCTCTCTCTCTCTCTCTCTCTCTCTCTCTCTCTCTCTCTCTCTCAGACTGGTTCTAACTAGGAAGAACTTTTATTATTCTAACTTGTTAAACATATGTAACTCCATCTACCGCCACTATAACCTCTCTCTCTCTCTCTCTCTCTCTCTCTCTCTCTCTCTCTCTCTCTCTCTCTCTCTCTCTCCTGTGGTTTATGCATTTTCCTAAGGGAGACGTAACTGGAAAATGAAGGAGAGAGAAGGAAATGAAGGGAAGGATGAGACGAAGGAAAGGATGGTTGAAGAACAGAATGCAGGAGTCAGGATGGGGATAGGATAGGTATGAGAGGATAGGCATAGAGCGAAGAAAGGTGTAAGGACGAAAGAAAAAAGTGGGTAAAATGGAGATGAGATTGAGGAACGAAAGAGTAAGAAGTAGAAGAGGAGGAGGAGGAGGAGAAGGAATAACAGAGATAATAAGATATAGTGAAGGAATGGGGGAGTGAGAAAAGCGGAAGAGGAAAACGGAGGGAGAGGAAGTGAGTATGATGAGAGGGAGAGAGTGGAAGAAGGGGAGATGGAAAAATGGTGTGAGTGAGAGGGGGAATAAATTGTGAGGGGGAGAAGAGACGAAGCTATATAAAGAAGGTATGAGAGAGAGAGAGAGAGAGAGAGAGAAAGAGAGAGTTATATGCCAAATAATTTTTCTCATAAAATTGGAAAAAGTTAATTATAAAAGAAGAAAGAGAGAGATAGTTATATATCAAATAATTTTTCTCATAAAATTCGAAAAAGTTAAATATAAAAGAAGAGAGAGAGAGAGAAAGAGAGAGATAGTTATATGTCAAATAATTTTTCTCATAAAATTGGAAAAAGTTAAATATAAAAGAAGAGAGAGAAAGAGAGAGAGTACAGAAAACGACACAACACAGGAAGAGATAAAAGAAGATGCAATGATAGTGAAGGCAGGGAGAAGAAGAAGAAGAGAGAGAGAGAGAGAGAGAGAGAGAGAGAGAGAGAGAGAGAGCAGGTGTGAAAAGAAGGCGAGGAAATATGCAGACAAAAATAATTAGGTATGGCAACACATAATTTACACACACACACACACACACAGAGAGAGAGAGAGAGAGAGAGAGAGAGAGAGAGAGAGAGAGAGAGAGAGAGAGAGAGAGAGAGAGAGAGAGAGGGAGGTTGGGAATGAGAGAGAAGGAACAAGGAATTAAGGAAAAGGAGAGGAAAATGAAAGAGGGAATAACAGGGAGGAGGAGAAGAAAGATGTGAAGGAGAGATGAAAAGGGGAGAGAAGGAAGGGTAAGGGAGAAGGAAAGATAGTGGGGGCTAGAATAAGAAGAGGGGAAGGAATGAAAGAGGGGAAGGAATGAAAGAGGGGAAGAATGAAAGAGGGGAAGGAGTGTATGTGTTGAAATGGGAGGAGGGAAACTAGGTGCATGTAGGTATTCGGTAAACAACAATCACAAATCATTCTATACACATGACAGACGACATACACACACACACACACACACGTACACACACACACCCATGACAGACTACACCCACCAACACACACACACACACACACACACACACACACACACACACACACACTCTCTCTCCTCTCTCTCTCTCTCTCTCTCTCTCTCTCTCTCTCTCTCACATTTATTTCGTTTCTGTCACATCAGTAAACTTTATCTTCTACCCCTGCACCCCTGTCTTTCTTTCGTCTTTCACTCCTATCTAACGTCCACGGGTAATTTATGTCACTCAAATTCGCAGTCAGTCAGTCAGTCAGTCAGTCAGTCAGTCAGTCAGTCAGTCAGTCCTTCCAAGCTTATGTTTTACCCATCGTTTATGAACATGAAGATTTTTTTTTATTTTACTTCTGGGCCAATATATATTTTTTTCTACAGAGACTTTTAGCTTTAAATAATATACTGGTGTGTGTGCTTGTGCTCTCTCTCTCTCTCTCTCTCTCTCTCTCTCTCTCTCTCTCTCTCTCTCTCTCTCTCTCTCTCTCTCTCTCTTCTCTCTCTCTCTCTCTCTCTCTCTCTCATTATTATTATTATTATTATATTTTATATTATTATTATGTATATTATTATTATTATACTATTAATGATCAAAGGTAGTATCATTGGTAGTAAGGTGAGGTGAGATGGATGCCAACCCTTAGTGCCTGTTCACCTACATACAACAACAGTGGGCCACCAAAGTTGATTATCCTCACACACTCACGCACTGGGGGGTAAATGACCTCTCAGTAAACACCTGTCCTATAAGTTTTGACGCATTTTTATCACGACGAGAGAGAGAGAGAGAGAGAGAGAGAGAGAGAGAGAGAGAGAGAGAGAGAGAGAGAGAGAGAGAGAGAGTGCCAGAAGTCAAAGAGGCGCGTAATAAATCACGTCAAGGTGAATTTATAGTGATTAGTAGTGGGTGAGAAAGACACAGTGTTGTTAATTCTTTAACACAGACGGTGAAATACTATAGAGTACTACAATCACAGAACGTAATTTCTATTTTTTTTATACCTCAACCTCGGGACTGTAGGACTCGAACCCGGGCCAGTGCTATTCCCAGTTCGTCACTGTATCCACTCTACTACTGTATATATTTAGCAATGTCTGTTTGTCCCGTTCTTTTATATGTTTGTCTGTCTGGTTACACGATTTCTCTGAGACTTCCTGACTGAAAAAAAAACACGACACACCCACAGAAAAACAAACAGACCTTTCATTGGAACGCCACGTATTTTAGTTTTCCGAATTTCTGGGGGAACGTCTTGTTACATTTTAGAAAACTGATAACTAACTTTAGGCGTGGAAATTTCGGTGTGATGGCGAGGCAGTGTGTGTGTGTGTGTGATGCAGGCCAAGGGAATACTCAAAGACACGGAACTAAATAATAATATCAAAGGAGAAGGCATCGATGTGTGAAGGAGGTGTAGAGATGTGGCAGGGGTGAGGTGTGACGCAAGGGGGTGCAAGAGACGTGTGTGTGTGTTGTGTGTGTGTGTGTGTGTGTGTGTGAGAGAGAGAGAGAGATAGAAATAGAGAGATAAATAGAGAGAGAGGCATTTTATGTGTGTGTGTGTATGTCCTACGGTAAAATGTTGATAAGTAGTAAGTAGAGCTAGTGTGTGTGTGTGTGTGTGTGTGTGTGTGTGTGTGTGTGTGTGTGTGTGTGTCCAGGTGCTCTCAAGATGATGATGATGATGATGATGAGTGAGTATGGGGTTGTGAAGATCATATAGGTTGGCCCCGGCCCCCTTCCCTTCCCTCTATACTCCCTCCTTGCTGTCTGTGTCGCCAAGAGAGGTACATGACCTGTCTGTCTCACTGACTTTTTTATCTGTCTGTCTGTCTCTCTGCTTGCCTGTCTCTCTGCTTGTCTGTCTACCTATCTGTCTGTCTGTCTGTCTGTCTCTGTCTGCCTCTCAACCAGTCTGTCTGTCTGTCTGTCTGTCTGTCTGTCTCTCAGCCTGCCTGCCTCTGTTTGTCTATCTACCTGTCTGTCTGTCTGTCTGTCTGCCTCTCCGTCTGTCTGTCTGCCTGTCTGCCTGTCTTACCATCTGTCTGTCTCCTATTTATATATTTAAATCATCTGGTTCTTGGCATTAAACCACAAGTAATGACCCCTTCAAAATAATATCATCTCACATATTCCTATACTGAAGTGGTCTGGTTCCCGCATGTCAAAGTTTGGAGGAATAATTTATCACAACAGTTAAAGTGACCCCCACATATATAATTTCAGTGAGAGAGAGAGAGAGAGAGAGAGAGAGAGAGAGAGAGAGAGAGAGAGAGAGAGAGAGAGAGAGAGAGAGAGAGAGAGAGAGTGAGAGGGGCACCATCATTACCACCATCACCAACATCATCACCATCACTGCCATCTCCACCACCACCACCACCTCCACTTTGGGCACACCACACCACAACACACTACACCACACCATCACCACACCACACCACACCACACCACACCACACCACACCATCACCCCACCACACCACACCATACCACACCACACCACACCATCACTCTGATTCACATACCTTACGTGTCTTCCGTGAAGCGCGAACTCTTCTCTTGCTTAAAAAAAAAAAAGATGAAGAAGAAGAATATATGTTGTAGCCGCGTGCCTTCCTTCTCACCGACTTGGTCTTACATCTCTCTGAAATAAAATGAAAGTGCTATATTGTCAGAGGAAGCATTATAATTATTCATTCAAATTATTATGCTTGAGTTTACGTATAGATGCTCACACTCCTTAATCAGATAAAATACTCATTGACAAAAGAATACTTCGCTTCAGACAATATAGGAACACACACACACACACACACACACACACACCAAAACACACACACACACACACAAACACACCCGATGATCCTTGTGTCCGTCCCCTTGTCGCTATTTTGCTGGCCCACACTTTCACTCGCCCCGTTGGACTTGTCGTCGCTCCATCTCCCTTAAAGCAATGTAAACAAACCAAACACTGGCCTGACGTTCACGGCATCTCATTTTTTTTACGGCGCATTTCTTCTCTGGTGGTATTTCTTGTTTGGTAGAGTGAGAAAGATGCCATACCAGTAGTTAAGGGGAAATAACTTGGAATTAGGAGTGAGAGCTGAGAGGGCTTTCGTAAAAACCAACGAAATACGAGATAGATAGATAGATAGATAGATAGATAGATAGATAGATAGAGAGAGAGAGAGAGAGAGAGAGAGAGAGAGAGAGAGAGAGAGAGAGAGAGAGGAGAGAGAGAGAGAGAGAGAAGGGAAAGACCAAGAGACAATTAATAGCGGGGAAGCAAAGAATTAAGAAAGGAGGAAGAGAAGTCACAAGAAAATTTACAACAAGCGATGCCTAGATAATTATAAAACGAAGGAGGAAGCAAAGAGTATACAAAAATAAGAGCCACTTGGTTTCATGTAAGAGAGAGAGAGAGAGAGAGAGAGAGAGGAGAGAGAGAGAGAGAGAGAGAGAGAGAGAGAGAGAGAGAGAGAGAGAGAGACCAATAATTATAAACCCTCGTATTTGGAAGGCAAAGATGCATGAGGAACAACAACAACAACAACAACAACACCAGGCAACCACACTTTACATCTGGGCATGATATATATAATGATAATATATTGTTGGAGTCAGTCACCTCTCCTCTCCTCTCCTCTCCTCTCACGGGTGTATGTATTATTATTATATGAACTGTGTTTGGTCCATTGAGAGAAAAGGAAGTTAGTGGGGTAATATAAAAGGAAGGGCAACAGATGATTTCTCAAATTAAGCTGTGCTCCAAAACAGACCCACTTCACGTTGTGTTTTCTGGGTTGTGTTGGAGGATTAATTTCATTTCTACCCAATGGACAAGACACCAATAAATACAATAGAGGATCAAAGATACTCTAATCCTTATTTCCTTTCCCTTATAGTCTACATAAGGTGGGGCCTAAACACTCCCATAAGTAAACAGCAACAGGATAATAGATATATAAACTCTTGAATACTACATCTAATGATTCCTCTCCCTTATTATCTAACATAAATAAGAAGGGGTTTGGGTTTGAAGACAATCTCGTGGGGTGGCCCAGAGAGAGAGGAGTGAAAAACAGATATAAACTCTTGAATACTATATCTAATGATTCCTTTCCCTTATTACCTACAAAAAAAGTAAAAGAGAGATGGGGTTGGGATGGGGTTTTTGAAGACTATCTCGTCAGGGTGGGCAGAGAGAGGAGTGCCAAGAATCGGGCAGTAACCCCAACATTAACGTCGCTACGGATGACTCATAAACATGCCTAAACAACGCCACTCGTTTGTTTTACGGACCAGACGTTCGAGCTTCGCATATATTGTGTTTTAAGGTGAGGACGTACGTTAGCGTTTGGTGATTACTTTTTTTTTTTTTTACGGTCCCCGCTTCGCAGTTTTTGTCATCGCGTTTGAATTTTTTAAGCATTTATTTATTTTATTATTATTAGCATTATTATTATTATTATTATTATTATTATTATTATTATTATTATTATTATTATTATTATTATTGTTATTATTATTATTATTATTATTATTATTATTATTATTATTATTATTATTATTATTATTATTATTATTATTATTATGTTTACGGTGAGACGTCCACATTTGGAGTTTTTTAAACATTATTGCTATTTCGCGTGTGAATTTCATTCTACATTTATTTATGCTATTATTTTTTTATTTTTTTTTCGTTTGGGATTCGCATTTTTTTTATCTGGTTACGTTAACACATACATGTACTGTATATAGAAGCAATGATGGGAAGTGATAATAATGATAAGGAAATGAATGAGTTTTATCTTAATCATTATGTGGGTAAATAGTAAAAAAAAATATACTCATATATAAGATTTTTCCGTGTAAGCAAGTAAATGATTTAGTTATATAGATAAATAAAAGAAATACATACATAGTTAGTTATATAGGTACGTAAACAAATAGTGATATAATGCTTAAAATTATAGGTATAGATAAATAGATAGTGAAATTGTTGGAGAGTTACATACATGCACACATACATACATACATACATATATACATGCATACATACTTATTTACAAGAGAGAGAGAGAGAGAGAGAGAGAGAAAAGAGAGAGAGAGAGAGAGAGGAGAGGAGAGGAGAGAGAGAGAGAGAGAGAAGAGAGAGAGAGAGAGAGAGAGAGAGAGAGAGAGAGAGAGAAAGAGAGAGAGAGAGAAAAGAGAGTGAGAGAGTGAGTGAGAGAGAGAGAGACAGACAGAGAGAAAGCAAAAGAAAGAGAGAGAGCACGTGTTAATCTTGGCAATAGAGAGATGTGTGAAATGAAGTAAATAGAAGAGGAGGAGGAAGAAGAAAATTCAGACTACAGATTCATCCAAAACAATGCAACAAAACAGATCCCTTTATACATGATTTGAAGATACAGGGGACTAATAAACAGATACAGGACTAATAAACAGATACAGGGAC
This sequence comes from Petrolisthes manimaculis, assembly GCA_034508575.1. Lineage (NCBI taxonomy): Eukaryota > Metazoa > Arthropoda > Malacostraca > Decapoda > Porcellanidae > Petrolisthes > Petrolisthes manimaculis. The sequence goes on along the minus strand of JAWZYT010002126.1, from coordinate 478 downwards.
TAATAAAACAGATACAGGCTCTAATAAACAGATACAGGGACTAATAAACAGATACAGGGACTAATAAACAGATACAGGGACTAATAAACAGATACAGGGACTAATAAACAGATACAGGCTCTAATAAACAGATACAAGGGACTAATAAACAGATACAGGGACTAATAAACAGATACAGGGACTAATAAACAGATACAGGGACTAATAAACAGATACAGGGACTAATAAACAGATACAGGGACTAATAAACAGATACAGGGACTAATAAACAGATACAGGGACTAATAAACAGATACAGGGACTAATAAACAGATACAGGGATTAACAAACAGATACAGGGACTAATAAACAGATACAGGGACTAATAAACAGATACAGGGACTAATAAACAGATACAGGGACTAATAAACAGATACAGGGACTAATAAACAGATACAGGGACTAATAAACAGATACAGGGACTAATAAACAGATACAG
>JAWZYT010002125.1:162500-183324 GCA_034508575.1 Petrolisthes manimaculis | reverse complement strand
ATGGATGAATGAATGTGTGCATGAATTAATGTATGGATGAATGAATGTGTGCATGAATTAATGTATGGATGAATGAATGTGTGCATGAATTAATGTATGGATGAATGAATGTGTACATGGATTAATGTATAGATAAATGAATGGGTACATAGATTAATGTATAGATGAATGAATGACAGTGTAAGGATTAATAAATGGGAGATTTGATGGATAAAGGGATGGAGGGGATATATTACTAAAGGTTTGAGATTGGTTAATTAAATTGTATATTTTTAATACCCACATAGTAAAAAAATAATAACATACACACACACATACACAAACAAACACATATAATAACTCACTAAAATATACATACACAAGCCCAAGAACTGTGTAAATGTGTGTACTTCGCCTCCAGCCACACACACACACACACACACACACCAATAAACAAGCAGCCACCCAGGGAATTCAGAGGTTTGTGTAAATAAACCATATGATTGGCTGGCATCTTTACCGTACAGCCAATCAGGGTTCATCTTTGATATCGTCCCCCCCCCCAACCCCCCCCCCATCGACCAAGTGAGTGGCTACTTAAAAAAAAATTCTTTCCCTCTTCGAGTTGGTCTCTATCTATATACATATACTTGATTCGACTCATATTGCTAATGGTGGTGCATAGGTAATACTCCAGTTATTGCAATATTTCCGTGTGTGTGTGTGTGTGTGTGTGTGTGTGTGTGTGTGTGTGTGTGTGTGTGTGTGTGTGTGTGTGTGTGTGTGTGTGTGTGTGTGCGTGTGTGTGTGTAATTTTTTGCGTGTATATTAGTTTCATCATTGTGTGTGCGCGTTTGTGTGTGTTTATTATTTGTGTGTATATTAGTTTTATTACTGTGTGTGTGTGTGTGTGTGTGTGTGTGTGTCAGAGGGTCAGTGCAAGGAGACTGAGAGCTGAATTAATGAAGATGAAAAAGAAGGAGAAACGGCCGAGGAATATTATATGTAAGAAAAAGGAAGGAGGAGGAGGAGGAGGAATAAATATTAGAAGGATGGATGAATTAGGGGAAGAGCAAAAGAGTGCAAAGGGAAGTAATGGAATAAATAAGTGAATTAAGAACGATGTATAGCTGAACCAGGAAGAAAGATTGGGAATAAAATAATGAACGATGAGGAAGGGAGAAGGGGAAGGATAGAAAAATGGTAAATACTGAAAAGGTATACAGGGAAGTGGATGAGGTAGAAAGTAAACAAACGTAGAAATAAAGGACTAAACTAATAAAATGGAATATGAAAAAGAATACTAATATTATATACGAAAATATGATTATCAACATCAAAATTAATATACAAATATATATCTAAATTCATGATAAGCGAGAGTAGAACTTTCTCCTATAGTATACCTGAGCACAGAAAGTATATCATGAACATATCATCATGTATTCCCACACTCACAACCAATGGCTACCTGAGGAGGACGAATATGCACGTGTGTGTGTGTGTGTGTGTGTGTGTGTGTGTGTGTGTGTGTGTGTGTGTGTGTGTGTGTGTGTGTGTGTGTGTGTGTGTGTGTGTGTGTGTGTGTGTGTGTGTGTGTGTGTGTGCGTGCGTGCGTGTGTGTGTGTGTGTGTGTGTTTATGCAGCATCAATGCGAGACTATCTGTGATTCCGTATGAGAGGAGAGAGAGAGAGAGAGAGAGAGAGAGAGAGAGGAGAGAGAGAGAGAGAGAGAGAGAGAGAGAGAGAGAGAGAGAGAGAGAGAGAGAGAGAGAGAGAGAGAGAGAGACGAGAGAGAGAGGAGAGAGAGAGAGAGAGAGAGAGAGAGAGAGAGAGTACTTTTTGGGAGTGTGTTTGTAATGTACGTTTACACATAATGTCAGTATAAGCATGATTCGTATAAGTCTCCATATGCATACCAACCAAACCTGTATACATCCATTGAGATATATTGTGTTCACGTGTGTCAGATTCTTAAGGGACCCTGTGATATAGTAAAAAAAAAATGGAGTTATATGAGTCCTTCAAATATTGCCACGAAACACCACCTATATGTAAGGAGCTTGTTTCGTGCATAGTCAGGAGGAATCAGAAGCCTCCAGTTTTTATACACGATCACAGGGGCCTTAACAAGTTCCGTCACAGTGCATCATTGGAAGTTGGGCTCTAACTTTACCTCAGCTTCTCCCTGCCTTTGTAACATCGCATCACTGCCTCCATCACATCCACTCTCCTGCCTTTCATATCTATCCTTCCTTCCCTCTCTAGTCAATCATTTTCCTATACTTGGTTGTAACTGGTGAGGGATATCAGTTCCGCTTCCCCCGTAACCCTTTCGCTATTTATATGTCTGTGTGTGTGTGTTAGTCTCTCTCTCTCTCTCTCTCTCTCTCTCTCTCTCTCTCTCTCTCTCTCTATGTGTGTGTGTGTGTGTGTGTGTGTGTGTGTGTGTGTTAGTCATAAGAGGAGCGTCTTGATTCCTCCAGAGTATGTCAGGAAACAAATGACATAACACAAAATATAATGGTCGGTCTCCCTGTTGCTTGGAATGGAGTTGGAGAATTTATTTGCTCCAGATTTACCAACACTAAAGAGGGAAGTACAGCTAAGGTTGGTAAATCAGGAGTAACTAAAATTCCTCCAATCTATTCCAAGCAACAGACCACCACACACCATTATTTTTGTTAATAAGGTCTTGTTTCCTGGTGTACTTTGGAGGAATCAAGGCACTCCAAATCCCCAACATCTAGAGATAGAGAGATAGATAGATAGAGAGAGAGAGAGAGAGAGAGAGAGAGAGAGAGAGAGAGAGAGATAGAGAGATAGAGAGATAGATAGATAGATAGATAGATAGATAGATAGAGAGAGAGAGAGAGAGAGAGAGAGAGAGAGAGAGAGAGAGAGAGAGAGAGAGAGAGAGAGAGAGAGAGAGAGAGAGAGGAGAGAGAGAGAGAGAGAGAGAGAAAGAGAGATAGAGTGTTCCGGTGTACCCCTTATATCAGCTCATCCAATTTGTGCTTCCGTGCGTGATTTTCCAGTCCCTTCACTCCGTCCCTTCACTCACTCAGTCCCTCCTCAGTGTGATGGATGGAAGGCGATGACTCCTGCTCCACTATTACCTCCAAGGAAAATTAAATGCATTTTTCTTCCGTGTCCTCAAATTTTTTTCTGGAGTAGTGAGGAGGAAAGGAAAGAGAAGGGTGGGTGGGTGGGTGGGTGGAGAGAGAGAGAGAGAGAGTGATGTGATGGAGGGAACAAGGAGGAAAGCAGGAGTAGTGGATGAGAGAGAAGGATGAGAGAGGGGCGTGGTCGGATGAGAATGAGGGAATAGAGAGGAAGGAAATGAAACTGAAGGAAGAGGGAGAGAAGGAGGTAGAGGTGATAACAGAGAGAGAGAGAGAGAGAGAGAGAGAGAGAGAGAGAGAGAGAGAGAGAGAGAGAGAGGTGGTGCGTGTGGGTGTGTTGAGGCCTGATGACAGATCCCAAGAGAGGTAATGATGGAGGCTGAGAAAGATGATGATGATGAAGGCAGGAGGGAGGGAGGGAAAGAGAAGATGGAAACGGGAGGGAGGGAGGCAGGAGGGAGGGAAAGAGAAAATGGAAACGGGAGTGAGGGAGGGAAGGAGTGAGGGAGGCAGGAAGGGAAATAGAAGATGGAAACAGAAGGGAAGGATTGATGGAAAGAGAAGATGGGAAAGATGGAAGCTGGAAGGGGTAAAAGAGGAACGGAGAGGAGGAGGGAGAAGACAGTAAATAAGGAGAGAAAAAAGAGCAGGAGGGAATGGGAGGAGCAGAAAAAACGAAAATGGGAGTAGGAAAAAAAGGGAGAAAAGACAATGATGAGAAAGAGATGATAATAGAGGAAGGAAGGTAAAGATAAGGAAGGTACAAAATGGGAGGGGGAGAAATGGATGGTGTGTAATGGAGAGAAAGAAAATGAGAGAGAGAGAGATGAATGATGATAGGAAAAAGGATGAAAGAGAGGAAGTGAGGAAACATGTTCTAAATAAAAGGCGGGCAGCAGAAGGGAGAAATGAGAGGGAGAGGAGGAGGAGGAGGAGTAAGAGAAAGTAATTGGAAATCTGATAATATAAAACACATGTTCAATTTTATTTCTCCCACCAACCAACCAAACCAACCAACCAACCCACTCTCCATCCATCCATCCATCCAGGGAAGGTCATGAGGGCGGAACGAGAAAATAATGATGGGAGATGATAGCAATAATGGAGTATGAAAAGTTCGAAGGGCCTGACTAGTTTGAAAAAAAAAAAAAAAAAAAAAAAAAAAAAAAAAAGAAAGGAGGCAATTGAGTACTCGTCAAAGGTTACGTGAGACTCGTGGCAGCCAAGAAACGAAGAAAAATGACGAGTGAACGAAAACTTGTAGTCTCAATATTACTCAGCATATTGTACTTGGATACTCTCTTCATAACTCTTTGCCTTACAGACTATACGCCATATTTGATTAATATTAAGGGTAGACTAGACTCTCTTATTGGTGGTAAATAAATAAATGGGAAATATTATTCATTCATCCAAACTATCCCAGGAAACAGACAACTTCGATGTTATAAATAAAGGGATATGTTTTGTGGCATAGTTCGGAGTATTCTCTAACCTTAAACTTCACAAACAAGGGAGTACTGTATCCCATTAGCAATTGAAAGGAAATTGGGAAATGTGCTTAAAAAACATCTATGTGACGACGAGAATGTCATAAAATGGACTCGTGTAATTGAGGTGTTATGAGCTGGGAAAACTGACCTCATTGAAAAGCTTTCTGGGGAATATAGGATTGAATGAAGTTTGATTGAGAATTTTTTTCGGGGGGTGAATAACATTTGGAGGAGTGAATTTATTTGAGGGAGAGAGAAAAAAAAAATACTCGGAGTCAGGCGATAGAATGAAGAACTGAAAAGGTTGAACGATATCTAAACTTGGCCGATTGGAAGGAAAAAAAAATGAGCGTATGGAATTAATATTAAAGGACTCTGTGTAGTAGTAGTCAGAAATTGGAGATATAAGAAGTCCTTCAAAACATTGCCACGAAACACCACCTATATGAAAGGAGCTTGTTTCGTAGCATGGTCAGGAGGAATCAGAAGCCTCCAATTTTCATACACGATCACAGGGTCCTTATTATTAAAGAAACGAGTGAAAGGGATCTCTGGTTTTTTGTTTAATTTTTATGGTGTGGATCGACTTGGATGTGATGTGGCACAAAATAGGAACGTCGTGTAAGTGTAGATTTTATAATGATGTAAAATGACTTAATTATTTGTCTGTTAGTTTTCTTAGTCTATAAACAAAACCATCCTTCAATTTGTGTGTGTGTGTTGTACTATCATAGTCTCTTTGTATCTTTAAGTAGGCCTCTGTAATCTGTGTAATGAGGAACAAAGCAAAAGTTAACTTGGCGATACAAACAATATTATTTACAATTTCATATTTTGAGACAATATCAGGGGGAAAAATAAGGTGAAAGAGTATTGCACGATGCGATAAAAGTGTCTATTGCAAAGTGTTGACTCAGCTCAAGTAATAGAAAAACAAGTTATCTATGCCATACATACAAATACGTTAAATAAATCCCTGTATCTGCTGTATAGAGTGTCACGTCTTTATCACTCACCCAACATATACATGTACAGTTTCCCCCTTCACATTCATTATCACTCCCCTATTCCTCGCCTCCGAGCGTCCCCTTCCCCTTCTCCTCCTCCCCACTTTAATACCAATTCGGCCCCCTTCCCGTCCCTCTCCCTAGCAGCATTTTTACCTTTTATCCCAGAGAATTATTGCATGACTCGTGTGCCTCGTAGTCCTTGCTCAGGGAACGTCCAGGAACATCATCTAATATGTTTTAGTGATATACCAACTGCTGGCAGGACCTTCAGAGTTATACTGGGCAGCTCAATGATATTTTTAATGTGTTTTTCTTGGTTGTGGAAATGACCAGGCCAAGCTTCATACTACTCACTGGTCTACAAGTAATTGGCTCTGGAAAAGGTACGTCACATACATATATATATATATATATATATATATATATATATATATATATATATATTATATATATATATATATATATATTATATATATATATATATAATATATATATATATATATATATATATATATCATACACAGAGTGACCTCAATGTCAGCAGTAATCAAACAGATAGCTTTCAGATCCTTGATGTGATAGTTTTGTCATGTATTGTTGACTTTCATCAAGAGGGGAATCACTGTTGTTATAAAATGACACTGTCAACTGATTGATATTTTGATTACACAGGTAAAATATTAATAATGGAACACTAAAGACCAAATGATGGAGGATCTTTTTCCCATTTTTCATCGACATACGTGCATCTGGATATTTGATGAATGAAAGAAAGAAAAAATAAGGACAAGAACTAGAGAACACAAACACCTATATATAGAGGTGATCTAACCCGCTGCTACAAACACCTTAGTCGACTTTAATCTTCTGATGGAATTCCTCTCGACAGCGAAAGGGGATAAACAAGACTAGATTGTTTTTCCATTCCTCGACTAAGGGGTGAGCCGGTGAATGGAGTGAAAAGATAATAAAACGAGAGTCGGGGGAAGAGAGGGACGTGACAGGATGGGAGGGAGAGAGAGAGAGAGAGAGTATATATATAGAAAGAGAGGCAAATGAAAAGAGTGAAGACAAAAAAAATTACGATGCTGTGAGTGAGAGAAAAAATAGAATGGATGAAAGAATAAGAAGAAGTGAATGATACATACTGTGAGTGAAAGAAAAGATAATGAAGGGATAGAAGAGGGAAGGTAACGTGACAGTAGATAAAAGAATAAATGAGAAGTGTGGACTGCAGTGAAAGAAAAGAAGGAAATAAAATGAGTGTATGAAAGAAGGAGGAAACAACACCGAGAAGGAAAGGAAAAGGAAATGAAATGATGTAGATATAGTGAAGGAAAAAAATGGGGGTCAAAAGCAAAGTAAACGAGAAAGAAATGACAACAGAGTGATGAGAGGAAATGAAACATATATACTATATTAAAAAAATGGTCACCTGAATGACACGAAAAAGAGTGAAGAAAAATTTGACGAAAATAAAAGAGAAGAGAATAGGACGAAAATAAAAGAGAAACAGAAAAGGGAGAGAGAGAGAGGGAGTGCGAAACCTGAAGAGATATACAACAAATAAAGTGAAGAGAGACGAGAAGATAATATAAAAGGAATAAGGGCAAGTGAAAAGGGGATACCGAAGAATTAGTAAATAAAATTAGAAAGATAATGAATAATACGGTGGGTAAAAGACGAATAATGAATAGGTGAATGAGAGGGAACATGAAAGGAAGAAAATTATTATAAACTCCAAAGGAAGGAGATGCACAAAAGAAGGGAAGACAGACAAAGACAATCTGAAGTGAAAGAAAACTCAGAATGGACGTTTAATCAAGTAGCATTTAAAAGTAATAATTATAAAGACACAGAAAAATATATCCTTAGTGAAAAACGTCAAACTGTTAAAGCAAAAAGTGGGAAGTAAAAGAAGAAAAGAACAACTCGAAATAAAATATCTGAATGGACATAAAAAAAGGATACCTGGATGAAGAATATAAAAAAAACACGGCAATAAAAAATATATTTGAGATGAAAAGAGAGAATATATAAAGGATAAATATAAAATGGGACAGATACACACTGGAGATCATCACGAGAGAGGCGAGCCAAATGAAAACACTACACGGAATGAATAAATATACAACAGTTGCAATAAGAGAAACAGAGAGAGATAGAAAGCGTTACTCACTCAAGCACGACACCCTGGAGCTTCAACCACACATCAACATCAACAACAACAGCAGCAGCAGAAAGAAGCATTGATAAGGTGGATATCATCACTCACCTGTAATATAAAGATACGACAATAATTATGACCAGTGTAAAGTTAGGGAACAAAAAATAAATACAACCGAGGTAATATGCCACGAATTAAAAAAAAAAGAGAGAAAATATAGCATGTTAGGGAACAAAAAATACACCAAGTTAATAATAATAATAAAAAAGAATAAATAAGAATAAAATAATAGAGAAAATAACTATAGCATGTTTCTCTGCACCCTCAAGAGGTTTTACAATGATACAGAGTGAGTTTCAATGTCCTGGCTTTGTGTAAGAGAGAGAGAGGCTTTGGGGTCCAGGGCAGTGGGAGGGGGACTCTTTGAACGTGTCGCCTCCCTTGCTTTCACTCCACGTTTAATGTATTGCGCATTTTTGCCTGGAACACACACACACACACCGTATTTTCATTCTGCCTGGGTATACGTCAAGCAAGGGGTGTATCTGTGTTGTCAAGCAAGGTGTGTATCTGTGACAAGCAAGGTGTGTATGTGTGACAAGCAAGGGGTGTTTATGCTGTTGTCAAGCAAGGTGTGTTTGTGTGTTGTCAAGCAAGGTGTGTTTGTGTTTCTGTTTCAGCAACGTGTTTCGTGCCATTGTCAGGAGGAATCAGAAACCACAACACCAATTCTCATACACAATCACAAGGAAATATAATTACATATAAAATACTTCGAGATAAATTCAAGAAGACAGACAGACATAAATGAGAAAATGAGCAAAGGGGAAAACTATATAAGTGAACGGCGTGAAAATGGGTAAAATCAGTAAGCTCATTAACGTTCACCGATATGCAGGCAGTGGGAATTTGAATAGCAATTTTGATAAGTGGTAATCACAGTTTAATGGTGAAGTAGAAGAAGAGAAAAAGATAATGTAGCGACAGGCGAAGGTGAAAAATGGAAAGTTGTGGATGAAATGAGGAAGAATAGAAGGAGGGCAGAGAGAAGAGGAAGTGAAGTTAATGAATGAATGGTAGATAGGGAAGAATATAAGAGAAGGGTTGGAGAAGGAGGAGAGGAGAGAAGAGACGGAGAAGGAGGAGAGGAGAGAAGAGACGGAGGAGGAGGAGGAGAGAAGAGACAGAGAATGAGGGGGAGAGAAGAGAGAGACGAGGATAATGAATTGTAGACAGAGAAGAATAAAATAAAAGTGTTGAAGTAAAAAACGATTACGAAAGAGGGAAGGGAAAACAATATTGAGAAAATTAAACTGTAAATAGGAACAGAATTATGTAAAACTCAAAACGAAAAACATCACAACCACGACATAGGCCATACAGAAAAAAATATAAAAAACACGTGAAAATTTACATCACATCTAAAAGGCAGTAAAGATACCTTATATTTACGACGGCAAGCAAAAAATTACCTACGAAAGAAATACTGCCAAAAAAAAAAAATAATAATAATAATAAAAAATGAAAATAATAACAGATGACTGGAAAATAGTGAAACTTCAAAAGAATGACGACAGGAAACTCAGGCATGTGAGGAAAAAAAAATAACTTGTGCGTTCTTTATTTTTGTCCGGCCAAGTTTATGCTTATTGCTTCCGAGCTCTCCATTTAAAAAATATCATGAAAAACGCCTGCCTCTCTCTCTCTCTTTCTCTTTCACTCTCTCTCTCTCTCTCTCTCTCTTTCTCTTTCACTCTCTGTTTTGTTTCTTTTTTCTTTCTCTCTCTCTCCCTCCTCTTCTGTCTATCTCTCTCTTTCTCTCTTTCCCTTCTCCTCTCTCTATCTCTATTTCTTTCTTTCTATTTTCTTTCGTTTTTCTTTCTCTCTCCCTCCCCTTCTCTCTATCTCTCTCTCTCTCTCTTTCCCTTCCCCCCTCTCTATCTCTATTTCTTTCTCTCTCTCCCTCCCCTTAGATGTCTGTCTGTCTCTGTCAATCGATTTTATCTGCCTCTATAATTGCATATTCCCTATCATCTCATAAATTTACACAAGGCTAACATAGTACTGTTTTCCTATTTACATTATTCATTGATATTCTCTTTATAGTCCTTCCTGTCTCTCTTCCTTACTTTATGTCTGTCTGTTTTTCTTCCTATTTACATTTTTCATTGATATTCTCTTTATAATCCTTCCTGTCTCTCTTCCTTACTTTATGTCTGTCTGTTTTTCTTCCTATTTACATTTTTCATTGATATTCTCTTTATAATCCTTCCTGTCTCTCTTCCTTACTTTATATCTGTCTGTTTTTCTTCCTCGGTATTCTCCATCCAATTATCCATCCTATTATCCGACAACTCCCCTTTGACACATGCAGTTCTAAAGGTATAAGTATCCCGATCGATTCCAGAGTTTCCTATTCAAGTCACTATGCTACAGTTTGTTATGATATACTCTATACAATTTATACTCTATACAATTGCCGGCACTTCCGTGATACCGGGGGGATATTTGCTAGTCTCTATTTCCGCTAAAGTATGAATATCGAGGAGTTTCGGTGGATAATGCGTTCGATAATGTGTCATAATTTTTCCCTCACTACATATACATACTGCCTCGGCTCAAAGAATAACAATACTCTAGATTGTAACCGTATGAGAGGGGAATAATGTTTACACCTTGTTGTTGTAAGCTGTACAAAGATTCTCACTCATACGATCACTCTGTATAGATATAAAAATAAATCCCTATTTGCCATATTCATAAGTGAATTGTTCATCATTAACCAGGTAGTGTCCTCATTTCCTATCCTACCCGCTACATAAGTTATTTATATACATACAGTACAATGAAACACAACAAACCCATCATATAGAACCAATATTTCTGTTGTCGTTTTCAGTCCTTTTGTAATACCTTGAAATTTTTTACCTCTCCTTCCTTTCTGCCAATTTTTAAGTTAATATGTCTTACCTTAAAGAGGCAATACACTTTTGGTTCATTAAAGTGCCTTGATTCCTCCAAAGTATGCCGGGAAACAGTACCAAATGAACAAATATAAGTGTGTTCTGTTAATTGTAATTGGTTGGAGGAATCAGTTGCTCCAGAATTATCAACACTGTACTTCTCCCCTCCTTAAGGGCCCTTGTGATCGTATATGAGACTCGGTGGCTTCTGATTCCTCCAAACTATGCCACGAAACAAGCTCCTTCAACATAAGTACATGCATGGTGTTTGTTTCGTGGCAATGTTTGAAGGACTCACTAACCACCAATTCTCTACATAACTACACCACGGGGTCCCCTTATATGATCCACCACATGTTCCTTTAGATATAGGGACTTACTTACTACACAGGATCTTGATATTTTTCTCGCCAATTTAAAATAAAGCGCCACGGGAGAGACACAATCCAATTTCCCCGGGAACAGAGAAGAGACCACCTGGCACATTAGACCCTATCCCCCTCCTCCTCTTTCCCTCCCTGGCACTCTCTCTCTCTCTCTCTCTCTCTCACTCTCTCTCTCCCTCCCTGGCACTCCCTCTCTCCTTCACCTCCCCCCCTCCCACTCTCTCACTCACTCTCCTTCACCTCCCCCCCACACCCTCTCCCCCCCCACACCCTCTCCCCCCCACACCCTCTCCCATCCTTTCTCCCTCTCATTCCTTCACCTCTTCTTCCATGTTATTTCTTCCTCTCTCTCTCCCTCTTTCACCTCTTCTTTTAACTCCTTTCTTCCTCTCTCACACACACACACTACCTTCTTTCCCTTTACCCCCTCCCTCCCTCCCTCCCTCCATCGACCCAACTTCACACAACTAAGAGAACTCCATCGTAGGTCCTCAATGGGAGAAAGTTTGATAGGATGCCACACCAAGATAACATAGAAATAAAAAAAAACTGAACATGGAAATACAAAGAAAATACAGAGTGGGGAAAATTAATTCTTGAAGTCCTCTGAAGTACCAATGACCCCTCTCAAAAAAAAAAAAAAAAATAAAAAAAAAAAAAAATAATAATAATAATAATAATAAATAATAATAATAATTATAATAATAATAATAATAATAATAATAACAAGGGAAAGTCTTATGGATGACGTGTTGCTAAAAAAAAGAAAAAAAAACGTCGTTACAGTAATTTTCTTGATAGTTTACGATAAATTACGCGTTATTTTCAGCGGTAATGACAGGCGTGGGTGGGGGGGGGGAGGGGGTTAGAGGTTTACGGCTGATAACAACAATAACAATATATAACTCAGGTCAGGACACAACACCGAGGCATTATATATAACAGCCAGAGTAAATACAGATATTTTTTTTTTTTCTACTTGAATTTTATTTTTGTTCCTCTGCTTTATGTATCTATTATTTTTATATGAGATTAGTAGACTCGAAACACACACACACACACACAAATACAAGTAAGGAAGGTTAGCGAAGAGGAAGGTGGAAGGGAGATAGCAAAGAAAAACACGTTATTATACAGTATGGGATGAAAAGGCAGGGAACCACAGGACAGAGTATGGCAGGGCAGGTCAGGTCAGGTCAAGTTAGGTCAGGTCAGGTCAGGTCAGGGCATGGCAGGGTAAGATGAGGCATGCCAGGTTAGGTTAGGACTTGTCTAAGATAAAAAGATAAGGGAATGGAGAGACAGGAGAGGGTAGAGCAAGACAGGGATGCGTTGGGTCAGATGAGATGAGATGGGATGGAAAGGCATTGTGAAAAGTGGAGAAAAAAAAAAAACGAGAGATGGGGCGAAGCAAAGTAGGGAAAGATGAGATGACCCGGGGTGGAGCAAGGAGAGGCAAGCGAGGTTCAAAATTGGATGAAGTAGAGTGAAGAAAAGGGGAGGAAGGCACAATGAGGAGAGGAGAGAGGAGAGAAGAGAGAGGAGAGAGGAGAGAAGAGAGAGGAGAGAAGAGAGAGCAGAGAGGGGAGAGGAGAGAAGAGAAGAGAGAGGAGAGGAGAGAAGAGAGAGGAGAGAAGAGAGAGGAGAGAGGAGAAAAGAGAGAGCAGAGAAAGGCAAGGAAGCTAAATCAGGCAGGGAAATGTAAACAAAGGCATTAAGAAAACAACAAAACTATTATGGTTCACTGAAAAGCTCACTAATTATGTTTTGCTAAGTATATGCTAATCCTTTTTATCAGTTATCTCTGTCTGGAAAATAAACGATATACTATGTACGTACTATGGAATAACATAATCTAGGGATAATTTTTGTGGGACAGGGGAAAATAATCGAGGTTGGGAAAGAGTATGGTAGAGTAGGGAAGACTAGAGCAAGGCAGGGCAAAGTAGGGAATGGCAGGGAAGGGCAAGGGAAGGGAAGGGAAGGGAATTGCAAGGCATGGAAGGGAAGGGAAGGGTGTGGTAGGGCAAGAAAGGGAAGGGAAGGGTGTGGCAGGGAAATGAAGGGCAGGGCAGGGAAGGGAAGAGCAAGGCAGAGTAAAGAAGGGTAAGGCAAGGGAAGGGAAGAGAAGGCATGGAAGGGAAGGGAAGGGAAGGGAAGGGCATGGAAGGGAAGGGAAGGGCATGGAAGGGAAGGGAAGGGTGTGGCAGAGCGGTCAGGAAAAGCGGAGTGTGGAAAGAATGCAACGTTAAACTCTGGCCTGAAAATGGCAGCAATTTAGTTGTCTGGATTTCTTCCCCCGATTTCTTTGATTTTTCGCTGTTATTCTCACTAATTCTTTGTTCTTCTTGGTGTTCTTTATAATGTTGTAGTTTATGATTGAATACTTATTTTTTTTTTTTCTAGTTAGCTACACATACATCTCATTATTATATTTCCTGCTTCACCCACAGTTTAAACTTTATCATTACATTAGAGACGCATTTTCATTTTCCATGCCACTACATTCTGATAATTTGTTTGTTTTTTAAATTTAATTCACTGTAAATATTTCTCTTTCCTTCTTCTCCAGGAACCCAAACATCCTTTAGCTTTGTCTGTATCAACCTGAAGGAGGAATTGTCAGATTTTACGTTTCAGTTTCTCTCATTAGACTTTCAACTTAAGGGAAGAATACACCTTAGATACATTGGAGTGCCTTAATTCCTCTTTAATTAAGGGAAGAATACACCTTAGATACATTGGAGTGCCTTAATTAATTCCTCCAAAGTATGCCACGAAATAGGACCAAATAAAAAACAATAATAATGGTGGTGTGTTGTTTGGAATAGTTTGGTTGAATCGACTGAACAAGATTTACCAACACTGTACAAGTCTTCCCTTAAGGTTTAACGCATTCAGTATATGTCTTATGTCTTTATCAAGTATACGTTTAGACTGTGGTGATCGCTTATGAAAAATGTCAACACAATTATTTACTCCAGCATTTGATCATTAGTCAAGAGATTTACAGTAAGTGGACTGACCCTCAGGCCTTTAATTGAGGGAAAGATTGTTCATAATTACTTTCACAGGTGCTACATACTTCCTTATCAATTCTTACTTCATCGCAATCATTTTTGTTTTCACCAAAAGCTTTCAGCCACAATTATAATTTTCTACTTTGCTCCTTCTTCTCCTTTTTCCTTTCCTGGGTACGTACATTTCTTCCCTGCCTTCCTTCCTTCCTTCCAGTCCTTTCTCTTCCTTCCAACAATTCCTCACGTCCGGTCACTCAGTACAAACATTCCTTTCTCCTTTTACACTCTTCCCTTCTTTTTCTTCTCTTGGTACACTCTTTTATCTCATTAGGATCCTTGTTTTGTATAGGTCCACTCTCTCCCCTTCCATCTCCTGCTCTTCAATACCCATCCTATACAAAATGAAAGTACTTCTTCCATTCCCTTCCTCCCTCTATACCCTTCCTTCTTCCTCTCCTACTCCTCTCTCTTTCCCTAACTCAAATCACCTACCCGACCCTACCCTTCCCCTCTCATTTTCCATTCTTACTCTTTCTTTTCCCTTCCCTAACTCTTCTCATCCACCCTACCCTTCCCCACCCACTTTCCTTTCTCACTCCTCTCCCTTTCCCTAACTCAGATCACCTACCCTAACTTTCCCCTCCCATTTTCTATTCTTACTCTTTCTTCTGCCTTCCCTAACTTGTACCCCCCACCCCCCACCCCTCACTAAGCATCAGTGGACCCCCAGGCTGGTTCAGAAGGGATGGAATTGAAATCGCCCTTAATTCACTGTGGTGAGTTGGGGAGCTTGATCTGACCTTCTTTTCGTCCCTCTCCTCTATAGCTTTTCACTCTCTCTTTCTCTCTCTCTCTCTCTCTCTCTCTCTCTCTCTCTCTCTCTCTCTCTCTCTCTCTCTCTCTCTCTCTCTCTCTCTCTCTCTCTCTCTCTCTCTCTCTCTCTCTCTCATTCTTTGTTGTCTCTCTATTTTACATTAATTATTTCTGTCCTTTCTTTTTCCTTCTATTTCAAGCTTAATTATTTACTCATGTTTTATTCCAGGAATCTACAATACTAATTAGTCCACCACCAAAAGAGAGAAAAATAGCTTCCCCCTTAATAATACTCAATATAAAACGTAATAATAAAACACACATTCTATTTAGCACTTCCTTGTCCCAGTACCACGATGATGTGAACTATTTTATCCTCTCGTGAATGAAGAAGCCCCTCTCTCCCTCCTTCTTTCCCTCAGATCAAAAGTTTTAATTGGCTGGCTAGAACCACATGACTCAACATGACTATCTATCTTTCTTGCTTTTTTGAGAAGTTTGAGAGGAGAATTCACCGGTGACCAAAACGATATGAATTCATGCCGAGACTGCAAGATGATGATGATGACTCTATGGGAAAAACATTGGTGCTTCCTGTGTCTGTGGGGTGGGATAGGATTCGATGGTAAAAAAAAAAAAAAAAAAAAAAAAAAAAAAAAAAAAAAGTGGGATAGGATTCGATGGTAAAAAAAAAAAATCTACATATTCGACGTTAACTGACCAACTTGGAAAATTATTTGGAGGGCGTGAGAACCGTGGATCATTATTAACCCAAAGATCTTAGAAACTTCACTGCTGCACATCAAACTGAGCCTCGCGATGAACTTTTTTCAAGGCTGGTGGGGAAAGATGCAAGGTTCGCCACTTTGACCGACTTACGAGGGAATCTACACTGGACTCCGATTAGGAAAGTAATGAACGAATGCTTCTTCTTACTTTGAACACATTATTCAAGAGGCCGAGTTGAGTACATGGTTTTCTTTGTAGTTTTTTTTTTTTTTTTTTTTTTTAGTACATTTACTAGTCAAACATTATATACTACAAAAACGCGGCTGATCAACTAATATCATACAGTATCACTTCCTTTAGAATATCCGATGCCATTCAAAATTTGTTGTTGTCTTTCTGTTTTCGTTGTAGCTATTGATGAACACAGAAATGATGCTTGAAGGCTACAATAACAAACATTAGAGATACGTTGTGTATAACTCACGTAGAAGTACCGATACCAGATTCAAGAAAGGAGTTTTATGTCGTGCAAATGTACACATCTGTTAACAGTAACGTAGAAAAATATAAAAAAGTCTTACCACTTAAAGCCACTTACTTTAAGCTACCGGTACAAAGACTTCATACAGACAGCGAAAAAGACATTGTACCTAAATCATGCGTAAATGCATCTAAAGTGAGGGGAAAAATTCTGAGCATCCAAAAAGTTTCAACTTCTTCTAATGGGGAAAAAAATGGAAGAAAGTGTGAAGATTAATTGAGCCTTGCCGCGGCGCCTTCCTTCCTTCCTTCCTGGGCTGAGAGGAGAGGAAAGGAAAGAAGGAAGGAAGGAAGGAGAGGAGCGGCATGCAGGTCGGCTCATTAAAAGCTCCTGAACAACTTTGGCGAGGGTAAACAGCGGAGGGTAACGAGCCGACTGACGTGACGGATTTCTTGGAAGGCGCCAACAATGGATGGGTGAGTGGGTAGGTGAATGAATGAGTGAGTGAGTGAGTAGGAACAGAAGGATCTATTACTATCTTTGTCGATTGCAAGGCGCGAACATTAGATGGGTGAATGAGTGAGTGAGTGAGTGAGTAGGAACAGAAGGATCTCTTACTTGCTATCTTCGACTGGTTAATAATATCCTTTCCTTCATCTATAGTTAATTGATGAAGGACCCTCATTGAAATAAAAGGTTTGTGTGGTTGTGTACATTACCTCTAAAACACACTTCCCTCTTCCTTTCTCAATCTTTATATTATATATTTTTTCTCTTTTTAACCCTCATTTTATTTCCTTGGCATTACTCTAAATCTTTACACATCATCTTCCTTCACACTTATTTTCTTTTATCTTTTAGTACCTCTTTCTTACTCTTACCTTTTATCGGCAACCCATTTCCTTGCTTCATTCCCCTTCCTTCTATCATATTTCATAATTGGCTCTTAATCTTTCCCCGTCTTTCTTCTCATTGTCTCTTAAAACCTCATGCCTCATTACTCTTTCTTATCACAAATTGCCTCTGTTTCCTCCTCCTCCTCCTCCTCTTCCTTCGCCATTTCCCCCAACACAATGGTTTGTTTTATAGTCTCTCCCAACTCCTCTTGTTGTATCCTCTTCTTCCCACGACCGACCACTCATCTCTTCTTCCCACGACCGACCACTCATCCTACACCATCAATTTATTTACACCATCTCTGTGTCATTCAAGTCATTCAAGTCGTTCATCTGTGTCTTGTATATCTCTCTTTATTTTTTTTTTATCCCTTTCACTTTCTGCTATCATCTTTGGTTCAACTCTTATTCATTTCCTATTCTTATCATTCATGGAAGTATTCTTCTCTGGCAAAATCACCACCACCACCACCAACAACAAAAACAACAACTTGAGACGTCACCACTAACAACAAAAACAACAACAACAACAACAGGACACACATCCCCCACTACAATCATCCCCACCAACCTCCAAACACCATCATCTTCCATCCACCAACCTCCAACCTCCACCACCATCACCAGTTCTCCTTCTTTAACTTTACGCGTTGCACCAGCTTCAGTTCTCAGCTGTTAAGTAACCATTTACTCCTCTCAAACTCCCACTGTTGACATTACCCAACATTAAGAGGACCTGTGGATGAAGTTTCTACGTGTCGTGAATAATTCCCAGACAGACACTCAATTTTCTCTCATGTTTAACTACGGTATTTTTCTTTGAGTTTCGCCAACACGGTTACTGTTATTTATTCTTGTGTTTAAGGGGGCGGTACACTTATGGTACGATTGGGGGGGGGGGGTTCTTGATTCCTCCAGAGTATGCCATGAAACAGGACCATATTGATAAAAAGAATGGTGGTCTATTGCTTGGAATAATTTGGAGGTACACGTAAGGCAGACTTTTATATCATGATGAATTGAATTGGATTTTAATGTGACCATGAATCCTTCTTTGTGAGAGATATTCATCATTTCCTTCTTCATTTGTTTATTTCCCAAGTAATTTTGGTAAGCAAAATCGAAACTTCAGGATTTGTTTTATATTATCTTTCTCCGTGACGTCAACAGAGTTATGTGATCGATAATACCCTACAGTGAGAGTACAGAGAGTGTTGTCGGGGGTTAATGCAGAGAAATGACGGGAAAAATAAATATAATCACGTGAAAATTTAAATATCTAATAATTAATTACCATACAAATCCGTCCAAATGACAACTAGTAGTAGTAGTTATATTAGTAGTAGTAGTAATGCCACTAATAACAGTAGCAGTTGTAATAGAATTAGCAGTGGTAGTAGTAGTGGTGGTGGTGGTTGTAATAGTTATAGTAGATGCATGGACAAATATCGTAAAATAATTCAAAGCCCTATACAGAACAGCACTCGTCGAATTCATACATAAATATAACGTAATCGTTTGGTAAAGGAGACCCTTCCTGTATAAATATATACATGAATAAATGAATTATATTTGCGCTCGACAATTCAAAAAATATATAACGTAACAGGAAAAAGGGATAAAATGGAATCTGGTGTGTTGTGAAAAATGTTCCCCTTAATAAATATATGGGTTATAGGTGGCGTGACTAAGGAGGCAGTACACTCAGGACCAAAACTTTCATGTCACCCATTCCTGAATAAATTATGTTTTAGAAATATAAAGCCTCTGAATAACCTGAGATTTATACTGTATTTCTTATGCATATTTTTGTTTACCTTGTCTTTGTAGTTGTTCTCATCTTGGCCTGGAGGACTTTGAAGGACGAGGGAGAACGCGACAGACAGACGAGGAAGAACGAGACTAAGCAAGACAAAATAGGAAATAGCATCTTGTGTTGTAAGTATGTATTTTGGTAATGACATTTCCTGGAAACGTCTGCAGCTAAAATTTACGGACACGAAAATTGTAACTTCCTGCGAAATGTGTGCATAAGAATAACTACTTGGACGTTAAGTGTGCAGAAGAAAAATCGAGTAAAGTATATTTGAAGCTTCGTGTGTCTGGTTGAATTATCGAGGTCCCACGAGACTCACAAACCTCACTACCCGACCATCAGCCTCGGCCTCGTCAAGCACCTACACTGTCTTGCTGCACACTCACAGCCAAATGTTGGTGTGCACGTCATCAGGGGGTCATTCTTCTGTCTTGGTTTGTGATGGAGAATGTGTTGGATATTTTACGGAGATAAACGCACCATGAGTTCAACAATGGAAACCCGTGTTGTTCAGAATTTTGTATGAACAGAGAAAAGGAAACAACTTCACCATTGGCAACAACCTATCAATATATAGCGGGTTTTTTTTTTTTTTTTTATTAAAGGGCGAAAGTGAACGACTACATGCAAAAAAAAGAACCTTTCATAAAGACTTTTAGCTTTTGCTTGTAAAAGTTCAGTGTCGGTGTGTTAAAGTAATTTCTGATCACTGCCAAATAAAGTTTATGGAGAGTTTTGTGAGCAGGACTGTAGGGTGGTGCTCCTATATCCTTCCCCAGGCAGCCAGGCAGTCAGGTAGGCTCGAGTGACTACAGTAATCTGAATACTCACAACAGTAATGAATTGGGAGTTGCCAGTGATTGGCCGCCTCCGGTCTGTAATAGTGGGATTGGGAGCTGGGGATCGCGAATGCTATATGCGAATAATTCCATTACACTCTATCATTACCCGACTCGTAAACCCTGCCTGCTTTATTGCGTTGCCCTGCACGACTCTCCTGCTGTACTCGGGTTCAAGTCCGAAAGTTACGTTTTCTCTTCGTAGGATATTTGTACAGTTCACATTATTCTATTTCTACTGTAACGTGATATAACCAATACACATTAATTCTTGCTGGTTGTGGTCTACTTTAAACTACATTTTTACTACTAATTTATATTCCCCAAGAACACAAATGCTTGCAAGGTACAGCACTTTATTTTAACATAATAATGTGTTGATACAGTCGTTACCAAAATGATGTAACGTGACCTATTCGTACTGACTCAAACCAAACCAAACCAAACCAAACCAAACCAAACCAAACCAAACCAAATCAAATCAAATCAAATCAAATCAAATCAAATCAAACCAAACCAAACCAAACCAAACCAAACCAAACCAAACCAAATCTAACAAATCCAAGTCAACCCAACAGACTTAAAAGTTCGCTTGGACAACAAAAGTGTTTCCAAGCGATCACACATGGTAGTGGAGGCCGTGTTTAGAGTAGAGAGAGCCCAAGGGTTCAGTACAGTCCTTCACCCGCTTTTCTAGGATTTATACTTAGAGATTTACTGCTGCAATCAAAGTATTTAAGGGACCCTGTGTTGTAGTCGGAAAATTGGAGGTAAATGAGTCGTTCAAATATTGCCACGAAACACCACCTATATGGAAGGAGCTTGTTTCGTGGCATGGTCAGGAGGAATCAGAAGCCTCCAATTTCCAAACACGATACAGGGTCCTTAAGGTACAGTACACACACTCGTAACTGTACACACATATAGACAAGGAAATACACGTAAACACTTTTAAACACACATACAGAAGATAAATAAAAAATAAAAAATAAAAGATAAATAATAATAAAAAAAAAAAACACCATCACACAAATACACCTGTATAGATTTCAATACGTGTAAATCCCAACAAAATACTCCTACAAGAAAACACTAATCTTATATAGG
>JAWZYT010002125.1:92500-157500 GCA_034508575.1 Petrolisthes manimaculis | reverse complement strand
TATGTGTGTGTGTGTGTGTGTCTATGAGGCGAATCTGTCCTTCCTCATGATATCTCAGTTTCCCAGTTTATGAGTTAGTTAGTTAGGGTTGTAATATGTTGAAAGATATGAGGTGTTGGGCTTAAAGGGTTTTGTATTGTCTAAATTCTAAACTGACCTGACCAACAACACCACCTAATAAACGATGAATTAGCAGATAATGAGTGACCTGATGGATTTGTCTAATCAACTATACCGTACCGTGGCAGACTATATACCCAAAACAACCTGCCCTCATTACCCTGACGCACACACGCACACATATACACAAGTATGCATTCGTGTATACATACCCAGTGACAAACAAAAGCATAATAGTATACATAAATGCATGATTTTGTTTAAGAATCTAAGAGAATAATACAGAAGAGTTCATATAACACATTTTTCACTCATATCAATAAATTGATATTATAAGAAAAAAAAAATTGACCATTAATTGAATTTACTCACAGAATTGCATTATATTACTGACAAATTGTTTTCTTTCAAGTTCCTTCCATTAACAGCTATACATAAGTTACACTAGAGGATCTTTAATACTGAAAAAAATGCTCAGAAAATGCAAGGGATACAAGCTCAACTTCATACAAATTGCACCTAACATATTTCTCTCTTCCAACAAAGCTTACAGACTTATGATGTACAAAACATAAGCATTCTACCCAGTAAAGGCTCATGCACTTCAACGAGGAGAACTTTGCCAACAACGCCAGAAATATAATTAAACTGGCATCGCATTTTCCAGCCAGCCAGTGCATAAATAAAATGTATTCCAACAAGGTACACATTATTTGAGGAAAAGAAAGAGCTACTCCTCCTGACACGACTGACATTCACGTTTGTACCAGGAAGCATTCTAATGTTTTATTATTTCCTACATATTTTATACCCTTGCACAAATGTACCCTTGGAATACAGCACTCGTATTGAGATGTACTTGATTTGAAGGCTGCACATGTAATTATGATGCCCTCATGTAATTTGATGAAACATTTAGTAGCAATCCAACCCATTATTAGCAAATTGAACTTGTCCTACTATAATCTACTTAAGCAAACCTAACATGATGGACGTTAGGCCCTATTGGAAAAGAGAATAGGATAAATTTGATCATCCTTAGAGAGACGATGCCCATCTCATCTCCCTCAAGTGGTCAAGGTCTACCGGTACCTGAGTTTGGCCCTAAGGCACCAAGGGAAAGAAAGAGAGATGTGCTGAATCAAAAAGAAGAAGAGGCCTACATATTTAGTTGGGAGATTAGAATGAACAGTTTAGACAAGAAGTTAATGTTTGGTGTTATTTCTTCCCTAGACTGGGGAGGAATGAGTAGGTTAAGGGGGAAGTTTTGTATTGGTAAATCTGGAGCAACTGAATCCTCCAAACTATTCCAAGCAACAACAGAACACCATTATATTTGCTCTTCTGGTCCTGTTTCCTGGCATACTTTGGAGGAATCAAGGCACTCCAATGCACCAAAAAAAGAATGAACCCCTTAAGTCAGGTCAGAATAGGTCCGATTCCGGCCTGGAAGTGAAGGCCTCCCTCTGGCAATTTTCATGAGCTTGGTGGTGTGGGATCCATTTAGCCAGCCTGGAAATTGTAAAGGCTTTTAACTCGCCAAGCCTCGACTCACGTTAAATAAGGCTGACGTTGAACATTCCTCGTCTACGAATTAGTTTGGACAGAGTTAAGAGCGAGGCTGAACTTTTTTTTATACTCTTAAGTTTCTTTTCCTTGGCTCTCACTCTCTATATATATCATTCGCAATCCACTTTTTACTACAACAGTCTAGTACATTAATCTGGATACGAACATAAACACTAGTTTAGTAAGGGACCTTGTGATGTAGTAAAAAAAAATTGGAGATAAATGAGTACTTCAAATATTGCCTCGAAACACCACCTATATGAAGGGAGTTTGTTTCATAGCATGGTGAGGAGGAATCAGATGCCTCCAATTTTCATACACGATCACATGCAGGGTCCTTCATTGCCAAAGAAGCAATGAATTGGTATGTGTTACAAAATAATTAAGTCCCCAAGTTTCGGTCAGCGTGTTAAACTTTTCCGAGAGTTAAATGTAAAAGAAGAATGATTGAAGTAAGGAAGGAACCATCAACAAGCGTCTGACAACTGAATGTATTATTGTGTTTGAGAAATGTAGTTCTCTGTGAGTTTAGACCTTTCTGCTGGTTATCATCATTATAGAGTGTCATTTCCAGCATCCACGTATATAGTCTTAAGTATCCAGTACAAAAATAAATTGTTAATGCTGTGAATAATCTTATTTGTTCATTTTTTTAGGCTTTGGTTTGAGACCTAAATATGACTACACTATATATTCTGTAACATTTCATGACGCATCTGGTAATTCCTCTCAGCGACTTTACCCATGTGTTTTTCAAGCATAAAAAGGTGAATTAATAAAGGGTAAACGTTTTAAGCACATCAGAGCCTTGCTGACTGCGCTGCTAAATACCCTGAAGAGATTACATCATGTAAATACAATATTGCCAGCCACCAGATTACATCTAGTGGCACAGGCTGGTCCAAGTATGTACACAATACCTGGTCTCGTTGGAAAAGGTAAAGTTGCTCGTCAGTCACCAGAAAAAAAACACCTCTTGTTGGCAAATGTTTAATATTATACAAATATCAGCTGTAATAATATATGAGGTAACCGACTGACACATAATAGCAGCTGTAATAATCAGTCTTTTACAGATGATAATGTCTCAGCTTATTAGGTGTGAAATTATCATCTTATATTTGTTTTTTATAATAACAGACATCACGTTAGCAAAGACGAAACAAGTATAGTGTGCATCGATTTGTGCCACAACAGTTGTACTTCATTTTCGATTACAAAAGAGATATAGTTTACCAGAAACCGAAGTTACTTGTAGAACAGAGAGTAACAGAGAAACTCCCCTTTTTTTATCAATCCATCGCAGACAGTTTAGGAATTAATAGTTAACTACAACTCTTATTGTGCATATATTAATCATACACAGCCTGGTCGGAACGGCTTTGTTATATTTTGATTAACAATATTACATACTCGGTTGAATTATTCGTTCACAAAAGAATTTCGACACAAACATTTTCCTATTGCTTTTGAGAGAGGAAACTAATTAAATTCAGACCTATGATCAAAGACCTATATACCATAAATCAATCACATTGTAATCCTTTATTTGGAATATTTCTCCCTAATGATATTATGAATTTTATGTATGGACAATTTTCCCATGTACTGAAATAAGTCATGTGTTGTGTTTTGCTGAATAATTATAATGGGTGTTTGGGCTTTCCTCGTTACCAGACATATATGAGAAATTTGGAGGTTGTGGAAATTCTTAATACAGAACGATTAGATCCTCTCAGTGGAGATGGCAAAACGACTAGTAAATGTATAAACTTTCACTGTAAAAAAAAAATATATGTATATATAATTGAAACATCTGTAGAAAATGAAAAAAAAAATCATTACAATTCGACATACCGGTACCTACCAACCTACTAATAAAAAATTGTCAATTTAATATGTACTGCAGATCTTGAATACGTCTAATTCCAATGACTGACACTGTACTTCAGGAATAACAGTTCTATACATAATTATATAATGTGGATACAATTTTCTCTACAACACTATATAATTCGTGCACTAATAAAAGTCTCCTAATTTTTTTATAGCATTGTATCGCCACCTTCATTAACAACGGACATGTTAAGGACCCTGTGATCGTGTTTAAAACTTGGAAGCTTCTGATTCCTCCTGACTATGCCACGAAACAAGCTCCTTCCTTATACGTGGTGTTTCGTGGCACTATTTGAAGGACTCATTTACCTCCAATTTTCTGACTACAGCACAGGGTCCCTTAAACTGACAGTCAAGAGAAAAAACTCTAACCGCCTGTGAGATAAGAATGGCAGGTGGATTGGATAGTCAGCTAAAAATGTCAAACAAAAGGTCACTTCTACCAAAAAAAATATTAATTGGAAAGTGAATCGACAGGGCTTGGACATATGAACATAGGAATAATCTCCATATTGTGTGTTTACGTGAGTGAGTAAGTGTGTTTGTACGTGAGTGAGTGTGTTTGAACATGAGTGAGTGTGTGAGTACGTGAATGAGTGTGTTTGTACGTGAATAATTGTATTTGTACGTGAGTGAGTGTGTTTGTACGTGAATGAGTGTGTTTGTACGTGAGTGAGTGAGTGTGTGTGTGTGTGTGTGTGTATGTTCAGCATGAATGAGGGCGTGTACGATATTAAGGGCAGAGTATACTTTGGGTACATTGGAGTGCCTAAATTCCCCCAAAGTGTAGCCAATAAACAAGACCAGATGAACAAAAATACTGATAGCCTATTGTATGAAATAGTTTGGAGGTTTCAGTTGCTCCAGATTTACCAACACTGTACATACGTGGTCAAATTAAAAACCATTTCTTGAGTTAAATCTTTGAAAGCCGAAAGTAAGATAACTATGGATGTCTGTACACCTATATACCGTAGAGATATAGGTGCATAGATCATTTCCCAACAGTCATATACACAAGAGGTAATGAATGAGCTTTGATAAATAATGAACTTGTGTATGTAATCATTACCGAGTAACGTTTTTATATTGAAAAAATACACAATAAGTTTACCCTTGCAGCATATCATAATTTTAGACGTGCAAACCCTTCTCCCTCGTTCACCAAATAATTTACAGTGTTTGCATGTTTGCTTTCCATTTGCAAGGTTTTGGAAAGAAAAACAAAATCTATACAACAGTGAAACAAGGACGGACATTCGCCCTAAATATCCATGGATTAAAATAATATGTTTACATATAAGGTGTTGTGTTTGAATAATTATGTTGTTGGGATTCGTGTACTATAGAATCTCACGTAGCCTCCACACAAACACACACACACACACACACACACACACACACACAGAGAGAGAGGAACATAACCGAAGTGTTTCCTCATGTAAATTGTACGTGTACGTGATGATAGTTATTTGTGTCAGTGTATCTGTGAGTGCGTGTGTGATTGTGTTATCGTGTGTGCATGTACAGTATGTGTGCATGTACAGTATGTATGTATGTATGTATGTATGTATGTATGTCTCTCTCTCTCTTTCTCTCTCTCTCTCACACACACACACACTGAAAAAATGAAGGACAGTCGCCAGTAGACATTAACCCATTATCAGGCCGCACACTCTCCACCATTAACTCCGTATGCGTGTTGGAGTGCTTGCAGGCGTATTTGTGTGTGTGTGTGTCTACGTGTGTGTGTGTGTGTGTGTGTGTGTTCTCTAATACGTGAGTGGGTCCGTTTCAATTTGCATTAATGTGTGTGTGTGCTTTTGTGGGAATCTACAGTGCTGCTGGGTGTCTGTGAGCATGTGTGTTCGAGTGTTTGCATGTGTGTGTGTGTGTGTGTGAGTCTGTGTGATAGTGTGTGGTATGACTGTATGTAGGTCTGTATGTGTTTAAGTATGTGTGTATCTTTTGCAATGTTTTCCTAGAGTACACACACACACACACACACACACACACACACACACACACAAACACACACACACACACACACACACACACACACACACACACACACACACACACACACACACACACACACACACACACACACACACAAACACACACACACACACACACACATTATCTCATTCTCACACTCTGGTCACTACTACTTTACGAACCGGTTTTTCCACCACAATAACAATTACCGCTGCTTCTCTGTGAACGTTAAAAAAGGTAAAAGATCCTGGGAACTCATCAACACAAAAAAAAACCTGTAACTCTTCCCAACATGAACAGCACACCAACCGATCCGTACAACCTTAAGGGGGAAGTTTTGTGTTGGTAATTCTGGAGCAACTGAATCCTCCAAACTATTCCAAGCAACAGAACACTACTATTTTTGCTCATCTGGTCCTGTTTCCTAGCATACTTTGGTGGAATCAAGGCACTCCAATGTAACAAAAGCAGATTATCCCCTCATCTCGATAATCGGGGTTGGACGTATAAAAACTCTAAACACAAACGATTATCCTAAGAAGAAGGCCTTCATCTTACGACAAGCAGAGAATTTAGTAGGATGCAATTCCTTTTAATAATACAGATAAAATTAATGGAGAGTTATTACAATGATACTGAATGCAATATATAATATGATGATATATATGATGTTAATGGAAATGCATGCAATATATATGATGTTAATGGAAATGAATGCAATAAATATGATGATAATGAAAATGAATGCAATATAATTATATGACAATGAAAAGGAATGCAATATAATTATATGACAATGAAAAGGAATGCAATATATATGATGACAATGAAAATAAATGCAATATATGTGATGACAATGAAAATGAATGCAATATACATGATGACAATGAAAATGAATGCAATATATATGACGACAATGAAAATGAATGCAATATATATGATGACAATGAAAAGGAATGCAATATATATGATGACAATGAACATGAATTAAATATATTATTTTCCTATCTCATATAGGAAGTTGCAGCAAAGCATTAGTAAATAATTATTCTCAAAATACTTATTTACTCAGGTTCCCAAGTATACAATCTTAGTAATGTATGTGTATTGTGTACTTTGCTTTGTTTGAACAGGAAATCATTATCAACTAAGAGCATAAGAGTATTACTTAGACGTGTTAATGGGTTAAGAATAGATTAACGGTGTGGGATCAGAAGATATTTCCACATTTCCTGTAACAAAAAAAAAAAAAAAAAAAAAAAAAAAAAAAAGAATATATTGATCCCAGGTGCACTGAGAATTCCAAAGCACAAACCAGAATAATAATAATAATAATATGAGACACTGGGGTCACCTGTGATAATGAAGAACTGGATTGACCTAAAACCAATCAGCTCTAACTCCTGTTCCCTGCTATTCAACCTTCATCCCAGTAGTCGTGTAATAGGAGCTACCCCAAAAAAAAAGTTAATTGTAATATATACGTACCATAACCCAACACAGCAGAGGTACAGAGGTACAATTGGACACAGGAATGGGTGGTACAGCCCAGGTGAAAGATACTTGTCCCATTTGAGTGACCAGTGTCTATTATCAGGTACTTTGCTTTTTATTACCATCCTCAATACTGACTTCTGCCCCTGATGTCTCCTATTTGGCACTATAAGGAACTTGATATTGGGAGAAATTGACCATCATTCACTTGGGCTGTACCATCCATTCATGTGTCCAACTGTACGTACGTGTAGTAATATCCTGGTGGGAGGCAAAATGTAATCATATGAATTGAGTTCTGCTGGCTTGTCGGCTTTTTAATATCGAATGGATTAAACTGATCAAACACGTACTCTTAATCATATATACCATTGAGTAAGGTGTGTGTGTGTGTGGGGGGGGGGGGGTATAACCCCTTGGCTCCCAATGGAAAGGTTTTTTTATGTTAGGTGTCATTAAAATCCAGATGATATTATTGTTAACCCACCTATTACTACTAGCCTTCTGCAGCATATAGTTTGGGTACATTAGGGTGCCTTGATTCCTCCAAAGTATATCAGGAAACAGGACCAGATGACAAAATTAATGGTGTTCTGTTGCTTGGAATAGTTTGAGGGAATCAGTTACTCCAGATTTACCACCACTGTATCTCCCCCCCCCCTCCCACCTTTAAAGAGAATGAGTTGTTGAAATTTGTTAATCATACATGAATCTGTTGGTCAAACTCTGCTGTTCATGTGTTACATTAAAAAAGGCCAGCTGGAATAAATAAAAATGTGGAAAACGGTACACAAAAAGAGTGGAAATATTTAGAGGTAACCCTGCCTGTGTGTGGAGCGAGACTGTATGTGTTCGGGGATTACAGGGTCTGGCATTACTGCAAAAATATATATACGATATTATGGTAAGCTACAAACACTATCCTAAATACGGCACGATGCTTACGTTGACAGCTAACACCTCACCCTTTTAGCGAAAATGTTAAAAAAGAGCAAGTTGCGCTGCTGGAATACTTAAATCCTCGTTATAATATTATATCTAGTGTGTCAAAACAGAGAAAGGATCATTATTCTTAGCTTCTCTTCTCATATGAAAAAAATAATGTAAGTAAATATACGATTTTCTTCGCTTCTCTTCTCATATGAAAAAAATAATGTAAGTACTGTAAATAAATGCATATTATATACAGTACTGTATATACATAAATACTGTATAATATAATACTGTATATACATAAATACTGTATATACATAAATACTGTATAATATAATGATCATGATTTTCCCTATGTTAACCCACACACAGCCTGGCTTTAGTATAGTCTCACTGCCTTCAGGTCACACCAAGTTAAGCAGGGAGTTGGTTAGGTAAGATGAAGGTAAATGGAAAGAAGAAGGGTGGTAGTAGGGGAAGGAGAATAAGGGGAGAGGGACAGAGGAAGGAAAGAAATATATGGAATGTTATAAGAAGGGTTAAAAGGAAGAAATATGGACAAAAAGGTGAATAAAGGTAAACAAAAAAAAGTGGGAGAGAGAAACAAACAAGTGAGAAAGAGAGAGGAAAGGAATATATGAGATGCTACAATTAAGGAAGAAATATGGACAAAAAGGTAAATAAGGATGAACGATAAAAAAGTGGGAGAGAGAAACAAACAAGTCTTCTACCAACATCTACCCAATTCCAGCCAAGTTGTACCCGCCTTCCGTTAGTGAATCAAGCAGAGACCCAGCCCTTCCAAAAGCCAATAAGAGAGACACGAGTTACTGAGCTGATGTCCTGGGGGCCGAGGTGGTGGAGGAGAGGGGGGAGGAGGAGATGTGTGGGGGAAGGAGATGTGTGGGGGAAGGAGATGTGTGGGGGGAGGTGAGGGGGGAGAGGATGTGTGGGGAGGAGATGTGTTGGGGGAGGAGATGTGTGGGGGGAGGAGGAGATGTGTGGGGGGAGGAGGAGGAGATGTGTGGGAAGAGGAGATGTGTGGGGGGAAGAGGAGATGTGTGGGAAGAGGAGATGTGTGGGGGGAAGAGGAGATGTGTGGGGGAGGAGGAGGTGTGTGGGGGGAGGTAAGGGGGGATGAGGAGGAAGAAAAATAGGAAAAGTGAGTGGGAGATAGATATTGTGAAAATGGATGGGTGTAAGAGGAAGAGAGTAAGAAAGGAAGGGAAGTGATAACGGGGGTGACAGAACATTGTAGAAGAGTGTTTGTGTTAAGGTGATGAAAAAAAAAACTGGAAAACTATTAACTTAAAAGGCAAGAGAATTAAAATGTTACTGACAGCTAAAGAATGAAAACAGATAGAGTGTAACATAATATAATGATCAAGTGTACGCTATTGAAGTCATTGGTTTGTACGTGTGAAGAAAAACTATATGAAAATCAGAATAACTATATCATCACGTTAATATAGCGAAGATGGTACAGTATATCAAGGGTCCAAATCGAAGGCAGGTCAGATAGGGAAGAGGAAAGTTAGTGGTGCAAAGAGATAGATAGTAAGATGAAGAAGAGAAGGTACAGGTGGGTAGGATAGGATGAAAACTTGAGGAGATAAAGTTGAGAAAGTCTCCGGGCAGAATGGTAAGTTTGGGGAAGAGGGGCAGGGAGTGAAGGGAAGTGATAGAGAGAAAGAGAGAGAGAGAGAGAGAGAGAGAGAGAGAGAGAGAGAGAGAGAGAGAGAGAGAGAGAGAGAGTGGGGAGAGTGAACAGAAAGAGATAAAAAACGATTGTGACAGGAAACGGAATAGTGGGCGAAGGAACACAAAAATATACAGTACCAGTAAGTATTCTAAATATACACACCCTAGTATCACCCTACACATCTTAATTAAGGGGAGAGTATACTTTTGGTACATTGGAGCGCCTTGATTCCTCCAAAGTATGCCAGAAAACAGAAGCAGAGGAACCAAAATAATGGTGATCTGTTACTTGGAATAGTTTAGAGGAATTTTTTGCTCCGGATTTACAAACACTGCATTCTCCCCTTATAACATTCCTCTACACACACACACACACACGAAGATCACCCAACGCTGTCCACCCTCACTTCACCTCTCCTGATATCACCACTCCCCACATCCTAACTTCAACCCCACACACCCTACTAACCTCACCTTAACATCACCCACCTCAGTCAGGCAGTCAGCAACGAGGGAAGGGAATCATCTAAGAGGCACTTAAACCCGGCCTGTAACGACACATCCGGGCCTCAGCTCAGTCATTGGAGTTAATTTGAGTATGGAGGCGACACACTAATGGCTGCTCAACTAACCCTCCCTACTACTCTACTCAGGATAGCCTTTACCCCTCCTCCTTAGTTTTCAGTCCCCGTCCCAGTCCCATCTTTTTTCAGACCATGACATCTCCGGTTCTATTTTTATCTCATGCAGTCTGTCCCCTACGCCAGGATGTCTCGTATTACTCCAAGTCTACATCGCTTTATACCAGAGTTTAAGAATTGTCTATAAAAATATAAAAACTGTGAAATAATCAACATTCTTAATCGATACATTTTTCTTCCATGTTACTTTCATTTTAATATTAGTCATAATGCAGGGAAAGTTACAGCAGATGTAGTACACATTAATTTTGTCGGCATATATCAGCTCTTTCTGTTCCATGTGGTGGTGAAATTGATAAGACTTTAAGCTTCAAGTGTAAAACATACTCATTCACACAGCTATATACAGCAGCTAGAGTCCCTATCATAGCAGCTACGTTACCCATCACAGCTATCCACATCTCTTCATCACAACAGCAGCTAGAGTCCCTATCATAGCAGCTACGTTACCCATCACAGCTATCCACATCTCTTCATCATCTCTTATCACAACTACCCTTGGTTTGGTTGGATGTCAAAACTCCCCATCACAGCAACTAGACTTTCCATCATCAACATTCATATCTCACCACCTAAACACCCCATCACTGGATATCTCCCATTCCGCTCCAGATTGCCATTTCCACTCGCCGTTCAGCCTCGCGTTCTACCCCATCATTGCTTACGGCTGAAGGGCGCCATTACCATTTGCATAAGTCCTGTACTTTCCTGGGGGACGTAGGGACAGACTAGAGATCATGGGGGAGGAGAGGAGAGGAGGACGGGGCGGGCGGGGGGGAAAGAGAAGGATTAAAAAATTCTTAAGAAAAAATAAATAAAAACTTGGGATTGAAGAGATGTGTGTGATAAAGATATACGAGGAGGGGAAGGAAAGCCCAGAAGGGGATTTACAAGCGGGTATTGCATAGTTTAGTGGCAAGGAAGAGGATTAGCAAGTTGTGGGAGGGGAGGGAAGAGGAGAGGAGAGGGAAGGCATAGGTGTTGGAAAGGTCTGCTGGAATGGAAGGGGAAAATAAATACTGTTGAGATCCGAGAGGGATTGAGAGGATCTTAAAAGATTCTGGGAGGAAGAAGGAATGGAAGACATATAGCAGATCTAGTAGTAAGGGGAAATATATGGGATTTTGTGAGAGGTATGGTAGTAAGGGGAAACATATAGGATTTTAGGAGAGGTATGGTAGTAAGGGGAAACATATAGGATTTTAGGAGAGGTATGGTAGTAAGGGGAAACATATAGGATTTTAGGAGAGGTATGGTAGTAAGGGGAAACATATAGGATTTTAGGAGAGGTATGGTAGTAAGGGGAAACATATAAGATTTTAGGAGAGGTATATGGTGGTAAGGGGAAATATATAGGATTTTGAGAGAGGTAAGGTGGTAAAAGGTAAGGTGTCTCTCTATATATATGTAATTGTGAAGAGTTCTACGGGTTGCAGGAAGGGACAGTGTATGTATGTAAGTGAGAATCAGTCCAGTTACCAGCTAGAGAGGGTGAGAAGTAATTTGAGAGGACGGTACCAACTGCTGTGTGCTTGAGAGTCTGAGAACAAGTTTGTGAAGGTGTGAAGGAGGAGGAGGTGGAAGAGAAGGAGGAGGAGAGGGGAGGAGAGGGGAGGAGGAGGAGGTGGAAGAGAGGGAGGAGAGGAGAGGTGGAAGAGAGGGAGGGGAGGAGAGGAGAAGAGAAGGAGGAGTTGGTCTGCGTCAGGTGGGGTTGAATGTGAGTGTATGAGTGTGTGTGTGTGTGTTAAAAGATGAAATACGAACTAACAGTGATAGAATGATACAATGAGAGAGAGAGAGAACGAAAGGAAGAAATAGAGAGACAGAAAAAGAAGAATATATAAAAGCATACAAACAAAATAAACAAGATATAAATAGAAAGAATATCTCCACTCCTTTCCATGCATCTCTCTTGTTATCCCTCTACCTCCCTCCCTCCCTGCCTCTCCCACCCTTCCTCTTCCTCCCTCTCCCTCTCCCACCCTTCCTCCCTGCATCTTCCACCCTTCCTCTTCCTCCCTCTCTCTCACTCCTCCCTCTCCCTCTCCCTCTCTCCCTCTCCCACCCTTCCTAACCCTCCTCCCTCTCTCTCCCTCCTCCCTCTCCCACTCTTCCCTCTCCCTCTCCCTCCCTCCGATAATTCTTTCCTCTTACCACTCCTCACTGCTCACATTCCTTCCTCCAGCCAACCTTCTTCTTCCTCCTACATGTTCCTGCCTCTTCCTCTCTTCTTCTAATCGTCTATTTTTGTTCCTCCTTCTTTCCTCTTTACTACTCGTTCTCCTTCTGCCTGCCTTCATTGTCTGTCTGTCTGTCTGTGTGTGTCTGTGTCTGTGTCTGTCCCTCTCTCTCTCTCTTTCTCTATCTCTCTCGCACACATTTTTCTTTCCCACGGAGCGATATAATGTTTCCCTCACGTCATTTGAAACTACATGAGTCTCCGGGTCTCTATATTCTGGCTATTATCTGCGACACTTCCATTTCCAGGGAATATATACACGCTGCTTTATTTTGTCTGAGCATACACAGGAGGAGGAGGAGGAGGAGGAGGAGGAGGAGGAGGAGGAGGAGGAGGAGGAGGAGGAGGAGGAGGAGGAGGAGGAGGAGGAGGAGGAGGAGGAGGAGGAGGAGGAGGAGGAGGAGGAAGGAGGAGGAGAAGGAGGTGTGGAAGGGAAAGGGAGTTAAGATGGTAAAAAAGAGCTGTGAGGTTTTAGTTACGAGGTTACGAAGATACAGTTTATATATATGTAACCTTCTGGCTGCCGGCGATTTCTCCTTGGTTGGTTAAAATCATCCGTAGTTAGTCATGATGCTAATTTAAAGACGCCACCTTTATGGAAATATGGACGTAAGTAAATATTTTAACCGGAATATATATGTATACTGTATGTAGCAATTCCCTGATATTAAAATTATGGTGTTGATCAAAATATTACTGAAAAAAACAAAACATATATATGCCAACAATTCATGGGGATAATGCAAAAAAAAAACAAAGTAAATAATAATAATAATAATAATAATGCCTTACTGTTCCTATCAAAGACGTAATGAAATAACAGTACGAGAATAGGAGGACAAAGCAGCTGGCCCTCTCTCACCTGATGCCAAACTCCTCCACGTGGGGTTGTATCAAGTTTGAGAGCGACTAGCGACTGTAGACAACAACACACAACTTTGCAGGACTGATATAGGGAGTGGGAAGGGAAGGGAAAGAGAAGGGAAGGGAAGAGAAGAGAAGGGAAGGGGAAGAGAAGGGAAGGGGAAGAGAGGAGAAGGGAAAGAGAAGGAAAGGGAAGAGAAGAGAAGGGAAGGGGAAGGGAAGGGAAGGGAAGGGAAGGGAAGGGAAGGGAAGGAAAGAGAAGGGAAGGGAAGGGAAGAGAAGGGAAGGGGAAGAGAGGAGAAGGGAAGGGGAAGGGAAGGGAAGGACAGGTACACTTTCATCATTACTAGGTACTACCAGTAAATCAACAATAACTACCACCATCAAACCTCGTCACAACTACCACTATATTATATCCTTCCTCACCAACTACATACATACAATCCATCATTCCTCGTTATAACTACTACCATCAAACCTAGTCAGAACTACCACTATTCATCATTACTCACCAACTACCACCATCAAATATCGGCATAACTACCACGATTCTTCCACACCAACTACCACTATCCTTCCTCACCAACTACCACTATCCTGCAACACCAACTACCACCATCTTTCCTCATTAACACTACCACTATCCTTCCTCATCAAAACTACCACTATTGCTTCCAACTTCAACTACCATCATCCTTTCTCAAATCAACCACCACCATTCCATCCTACCAACAACAACAACAACAACAACAACAGAATGGGATCGGTATATACACAGGAAGAAGTGTGTGTGTGTGTGTGTGTGTGTGTGTGTGTGTGTGTGTGTGTGTGTGTGTGTGTGTGTGTAGCAGTTACGATCTCCTTCCTCGGGCTGACACTGAGAGAGGAAAATAATGGGAAAAAGATAAAAGCGAAAGGGAAGGGGCGAGGTAGAAAAGAGAGAGATATATAGATAGAGAGAATGTTGAAAATGGAGGAGTGTATGGAGACTGGGCTTGAGATTTGAGATGGAGAGGAAAGGGGGGTGGAGGTGGAAGGAGAGGAAGGGGGAAAAGTGGAAGGATGGAAAGGGGGAAAGGGGGAAGGAGAGGAAGGGGGAAGGATGGAAAGAGGGAAAGGTGGAAGGATGGAAAGAGGGAAAGGTGGAAGGAGGAAGGAAAGCAAGGAGAGAAAGGAGGAAGGAAAGCAAGGAGAGAAAGGAGGAAGGAAAGCAAGGAGAGGAAGGGGGAAAGGTGGAAGAAGAGGAAGGGGGAAAGGTGGAAGGAAGGCAAGGAAGGAAGATCCGAGGCTGCCAGGCATATCATACACTCAAAAGGAAAGTCAGAGGAGGTTGAGAGGCTGAATGAATGAAAGTAAACAGACCACCAGGATATTAAAGTCCCAAAATAAGACCAATTGAGTTAAGGGGAGCAGAGCGAAGATGCGACATTTACAGACGCACACATGTAATCACACAAAACATACATACATACATATACCCAACACAAAACATACATACATACATACACCCAACACAAAACATACATACATACATACACCCAACACAAAACATACATACATACATACATACACCCAACACAAAACACACATACGAAATTTAATAAAATTTGATGAAAAAAAGGGAGAATATAGTGACAGAGTATAATGTTGGAAAAGTGAAGGTTGGTTATCTGTAAGAAATATCGTGATGGATACGGCAAGGGGAAGGGAAAAGAAGGGACATGTATGGAGGGGAAGGGAAAAAAGGGACATGTATGGAGGGGAAGGGAAAAAAGGGACATGTATGGAGGGGAAAGGAAAAGAAGGGACATGTATGGAGGACAAGAGTGATGGGAAAAGAAGGGACATGTTTGGAGGACAAGAGTGATGGGAAAAGAAGGGACATATATGGAGGACAAGAAAGATGGGAAAAGAAGGGACATGTATGGAGGACAAGAGTGATGGGACAGGAAGGGATGAAATGGGCAGTAGTTGTTGTAATATATATCCCTGTCACACTCCCTCCTTCCCACAGACACTCCACTCCACTCCACTCCACTCCACTCCCACGTCCACCTTCTTCATCCCTCTTTGATCGTCATTTTTCCATTTGTATTTTCTATGTCTTTCTTCTTCTTCCTCTCTCATTTTTTTTCCTTCGCTCTCTTCCCTCGCTATTTTCATATTTTTATCCTTTCACCGTTCATATTTCTTCCATATATTTACTCCCATCTTTCTTTCCTATCTTTTTCATTAATTTCTCTATTTCCAAACCTTCCTCTTTTCATCTTCCATTTGTCTTTTCTACACCTTTCTTCTTCCTCTCTCATTTTTTTTCCTTCGCTCTCTTCCCTCGCTATTTTCATATTTTTATCCTTTCTCTGATCTTCCGTTTCAATCATTTCATTCTTTTCTCTATTCCCAAACCTTCCTCTTTTCATCTTCCTTTACGTAGAGTTGGATAAGGAGAGGAGGTTTGGAGACAATAAGCAGCTGGAGATAAATACTGTATGTGTGATAAATATGTGGAGATAAATATGTGTAAGTATTAATGCAACCAGGGAAAATATATATACCCAGAATATGGGATGCAAGTTGTTAAGAAGGCAGAATAATCCATACACTCCTTCCTTCCTTTCACACTTAACACAGAAGTTGGCTCGGGATATATTGGCCTCTGGTGGACATTTTCACGTATTGTTTTCCCCCCACCTCATTTTTTTTTGTGTGTGTGTGTAGTACTCAGAACTTTTCACGGCTGTACGATTAAGTGGATTTTTTTTTCTGGTGTATTGGAGGGCTCTGATGATTCCTCCAAACTATGCCACGAAACAGATCCCCTATTAGTACCATTGAGGGTGTGTGAGGGTTTTAGTTAGGAGGAATCAGTAGCCTTTCATATGACCAACAACATTAGAATCTCCCATAAAGGTGTCTCTCTCTGTCTGTCTTTCCACAACACACTACAGCTCCTTCTACTACACTCACAAAATATAAGATCCTGGTATTGTCTCTCCAGTAACATAACACTCGTGGGAACAATGTGTACAAATGTCTCCACTGTAATGTTACGATACTGTTATTCTGTTATTCTGCAGCATTTATTAGACATTCCTGGCGGGATATAACGAATAAATACACCATTGTTTCTGCAGCAGCCATGGAGTCTTGTGTGGCCAGCCAGGGAGTAAAGTGGATTACATTTTATTCTTTTTCCATCCCTCCCCTCTGACGTGAAGGGAGTGTGAGTGTGAGTGTTTCTGTGTAGGAGCCAAAGAACGTCAAAAAATTGTATATAGCGTTAACTCTGCCATTCAGGGAGAATTTTTATAGATAGTGCCAAGTCGAGTGAGTCTGATGCAGTCCTAACTAAGCCTTCATGCAACACACTATATACCTGCACTACATATATATACAGTATATATAAATATTTCTCTCCAACTCTCTATTCGACTTAAGTCATTGCTTGCAGTTCTCCTAAGACTATATTTCCAATCCTTTACAATCTCCAGTCTTTTGTAACCGTATGTGTATCCAGGAATATTGAGTGATATGGATCTGCTTAAGTTTATGTATTTGTGTTTGGTTATAGGTATCATTGCCAGCAGCTGAGTGGTCCAGGTATTTTCGTTCTACTTTCAAAACAACCTCAATAGAATTTAGAGTTAGCGACAATCGTGTAACTTGACTTAGCCAATCAAAATAATAACAATGTGGTTGGTGAAATGAATCCCCAAAATAACGAAGCTCGATAGATAGATTTATGATTTGTATAAAACTGATGAATCATGTACATTTTCATCAGAATCATGTGATATGAACCCTGTGAATTAAATAAAAGGTTTGAAAAGTGCATGCGTGGCCAACTGATGAAAAACCATTATTAAAAAATCATGTGAAATCAGAAGGGCGGTATTATCTAAAATCGCCAAATAGAGAAAAAGATCTACCCCGGGAAAAGATCGACCCCGGTGGCCTATAATAGAACTGCTACTCTCAGCAAAAATTAAAGAGACTGCCTCGTGTCTGCTTGATAACCACGCTAAGTCATGAGCTAATTCACCAGTAGTGCGTGCATGACCCACTCCACTCCACTCCTCCAGCTACTCCACTCCTCCACAACAACACTCCCTCACATCCTGCATGGTCCTGGAGTGAAGCCATTATGTACCCGGGAACGAACGAGTAGGCGAGTAGTGGAGACCGGCAAAATTACAGAGTATACTAAAGACACGCACCGCCAGATCAAAGGGGAAGGTCCGAGAACGACTTAATCCGTAACTTGGCCAC
Source organism: Petrolisthes manimaculis (assembly GCA_034508575.1). Classification (NCBI taxonomy): domain Eukaryota; kingdom Metazoa; phylum Arthropoda; class Malacostraca; order Decapoda; family Porcellanidae; genus Petrolisthes; species Petrolisthes manimaculis. The sequence continues at coordinate 139,716 of JAWZYT010002125.1, read as the reverse complement.
CTGACGGATAGAAGTGGGAAATAATTCAGGGCTAAAAATCCAACACCACCACCAACACCACCACCAACACCACCACCACCACCACCACCATCACCACAACTTGATGGTGGTGTGTTCCTTAAAGGGGAGGATAGTATGTACATGTATTCTTTTGGTGCATTGGAGTATCTTGATTCCTCCAAAGTTTGTTAGGAAATAAGACCAGTTCAACAAAAATAATGGTGGTCTGGTGCTTGGTAGAATTTGGGGGAATCAGTTGCTCCAGATTTACCAACACTGTACTATACCCCTTTAAGTGAGTTGGATTTTGGCCTTTATCTATTATTATAACTTATATAAAAAAAAACAATAAACGTAAGAAGCAAGTACTCATGTGAAAACCTGCCATTAACAAAAAGGAAGAAAAACAAATAACATGCAAGAACAGAATGAATCCATACAGTCAAAAGAAAGAGACAAAAATAAAGTGAGGCTCAACTTCCCAGACTCCCACCACACCTCCTTGTTCACCAGAGCGAGGGAATTTAAGGTCAGTTTTTAATTTACTTTTCGCCATGTTCTCTGCCATGTTGACAGCCCCACCTTCCCCTGCCTGCCTCTCTCTCTCTCTCTGGTAATCCCTTTAAATAACACCACAGTCTCCTTGTTAATGCTACCTCTTAATCTTCTATGCTCCCATTGCTCTCGTGTTTACCTCTGTTGTCCAACATTCACACTAGGACCTGCAATATCATGTATGGTACAGAATTACACAAGAGAAAAGAGCAATTCCTCGGAAATTTGTGAATGAGGTATTCTATCAGTACAATATTCTACAGAGATGAAAGGGTAGTATAGTAATAATAATATATAACACAAATTGGATAGTTGGTAGGGGACGTCATAGTTACACAATTACTGAAGTAATGGTTGCAAATGGAAGGCATATGTTCTTAATATTTTAGTCATAAAACATTACCATAAATCGCTGACCACATTAAATTTTCATTCTGCAAAATAAATGTTGTTCTGTTTAGGTATTTCGGAGTTGCAACGGGTTATTGATTTAATACTATTGAAATGCTAATGGGCAGCAAAGAATGGTCCCACTGCACATCTACATATAAATGATAATATGCAACTCATTTAATTGTTGCTAACCGGACACACAATCAGAGTAAATTTTATATTTTAGCGTCCTCTCTTCTTCCATTTCCCAAATTTAGGCAGGCAGGTTGCTCTACTCATTGGACACGTATGCAGGCATGAGTTCTACTGTACTGCAGTTGAGACCATACTAAACTTAGTAAGGCTGGCTGAGTCAAGGCTCTGGGGAGGTGAAGAACCCAAGGGAGGAAGAGACCTTGTGGCCCCAGGGGAAAGGGGAAGGGGAAGGGATGCAAGATATCGGAGTGGGGACGAGAACAAGCCAGAAAAAAATAATTGGTTTAAACCTGAACTCATCACTGCTGTTATATACTAAAAAGACGCACACATATATATACACACACAAAAAAAAAAAAATAATAATAATGTGTATAGCCATAAATTTATAACCGAGCCTGTAAATAGTTATACGAGAGAGTTTAAAACCCCGGTCTATATTCCTCCTAAAAGCATTCACACATTTTCAGTTAGTTACAATCTCTAAACGTCCGACCGGCTACACTTTCATTTATATACATCTTGCCAACTTGCTCACTGTTACTATGACCGTCCCTGTGTGTGGTATACATAAGAAAGAAGAGACACTACACAACCCAGAGTAAAAATAGAGAATCAATGGCATAATGGAAGCAGATGGCGTTCACCTCAGCAGCAGCAGCAGGCACCCACACCATAGCTGTCGTCTTACCCTGACCTGTGGTAGTGCCAGAGGTCAGGTCAGGTCAGGGCAGGGCAGGGCTGATAAGAATATAACGAGCGGTCATCAGCTGATATGGAGGGGGATCAGGCCACGAGTGGGGTCGTAGGGAAACATTATGTTGTCGCTAGAGTAAACAGAGAGGGTCATTAACCTAAGCTTTCTCCTTTCGATTGGACTTATTTTTTTATTCCTTGATTCCATTCTGATAAATTCTAAAACGCTATAACCATTGCATATATACTTGAATATATAAAAAAATATATCATTAGTGTGAAGAAAAAATCATAATTTTGCTAAGATATAATACTGCCAAATGGTTAGAACAGAATAACAAGGTAATAGTTGCCATTACATCTTGAATAATGTTTTCCAATTTAGGACAACACAGGTCGACCTTCAATTTACACCTCAGCCATCCATGACACGAGACACTTTAATATAACACGAGACCTAATATTATTTAAGAGTCGAGCTGTAAATCGTCTAACAAAAATTAAATATTCTTCCATATCTCAAAATATTTAACACGAATATACATTAATTAATTACGGGACTCCACATGCTTTAAAATAGGAATGATTTAATTAAGGAGTAATGTAATATGCTGTATGCGAACGGAATGACTGGCGATTCCTCCAATTTATACTAGGAAACAGATTAGTACCTCATTATAACATTACACATGAGTACAAGGTCTGCTTTGTGCCCATAGTTTGGAGGAATCAATAGTGTTGGAGTTTGCCCACAAGGAGAAAGGAAGGTTCCCTCAACACTCGTCCTCTGGTGAAGGACTTGCATGATCCCTTTTGTTGGAGTCCATCACGTATCCCTCCTTCAATATTTTCTGCTCGTTCAAACTTTCGGGGCGGGTGTGGTGTGGTGTGGTGTGATGTGGTCCACCCTCCACTCAGTGTGTATTGACGGCCGCTGTTGCCCTAGCTCCCCTCCCTCTTCACATTCCTCCACCTCCTCTTCCTTTCCTCCTCTCTTCATTTTCCTCGCCTCTATCCCTTTATTTATTTTTGTTTTCTCTCTCCTGTCCCATCATTAGTCACTGTTAGCCCCTGCTTTACTCTCCCTCTATGCCTATTACTCTTTCGTTTCTATCCCATCCATTTTCATCCGTATTGACTATCGTTCTATACTTAGTACTGTCCCCTCAGTTGTCTCACTCTCGTACCTTCCCTTTCCTCGTCTAATAAAGCTTAATTTCACTTCGCCATATCTGTGTAAATAAAAGAGACGAGATGTGTGTATGAGAAAGAGATGAAGTGTGAGTGTGTGTGTGAGAAAGTGAGTATGCAGGTGCGTAAAAAAAAAGTATTGGAGTCATCTTGGATTCATTCTCATACCAAGAGGACTGGCTGGCCTTAAAGGGTATTATATAGCAGACAAACTAGTGATATGGGATACGTGTGCAGCCTTGCCTCGTACTTCTCTAAACTATCCCCATCCTCAGTCCCTTCCCATACCTACCTATACTTTCCTTCTGTCCCTCCCTCCCTATACTTCCCTTCTGTCCCTCCCTCCCTATACTTCCCTCTGTCTCTCCCTCCCTACACCTCCCTCCTTTCTGTCTCTCCCTACCCATACCTACCTACCTCCTGTCTCTCCCTCCCTCCCTTGTACACATTCTCTCACTCTCACTCTCTCTCTCTCTCTGTCTGTCTCTCTCTTTCTTTCTCTCTGTCTCTCTCTCTTTCTCTCTGTCTCTCTCTCTTTCTCTCTGTCTCTCTCTTTCTCTCTCTCTCTCTCCCCTCGCCCTCGGGAAATTGGTGTCGAGTGTCGGCAGAATATGCAAGTTGAGTGTGTGTGTGTGTGTGTGTGTGTGTGTGTGTGTGTGTGTGTGTGTGTGTGTGTGTGTGTGTGTAAATGGAATGATTGGGGTTAAGAAAATAGGAGAGGAAGAAGTGGAAAGTGTAATAATGACGAAAAAAAGAAAAGAGCAGAGGAGAGAAGAGAAGAGGATGCAAGAAGAAAACAGAAGATGATGGGAGGAAAAAAGAGAAGAAAATGTAAAAAAAAAAAAATAGAGCAGAAAGGGATGAATAAATTTAACAGTGAAAAAAGGCGATATGTAGGACTAAGAAAAGAAATATTAAGAAGTAATAAAGTTACATTAATTAAAAGGAAGGATATAATGAAAAAAAAGTGTAAATAATAATGAAGTAAACATGGAAGAGGAAAGAGAAAGGAGGACAAGTGGAGTAGACGGAAATAAAGATGAGTTAAGGACAGAAAAACGTAAAGAGAAAGAGAACATGTAAAGGAACACAGAAGCACACAAAGAAAAATACAAGAGACGGGAGAATTGAAAAGAGAGAGAGAGACAGATAGGGAGAGAGAGAGAGAGAAGGAAATTCGGCAAGAGTCACGAGGAGAGGGACAGAAAACAAGGAAAAAATAGTAAAGGGAAAAAAAGGAGAGGGAAGAAGGAAAGAGAAACAGAGGAAAATTCAGAAAAAGTAAAGAAAAGGGAAAAAGAGATAAAATAGAGAAAGGGAATTTCAGGAAGAGTCAATAGGAGAGACAGAGAGAGAGAGACAGAGAGCGAGATAAAAAAAAGAGAGTGAAATTCAGGAAAAGTAAAAAGGAGAAGGGGAAAAAAGAGATAAAAGAGAGATAAAAAGAGAAAGAGAAACCCAAGAAAAGTAAAGAGGAGACAGACAAGCAAAAAAAAAAAAAAAAAAAAAAAGAGATAAAAATGGAAAAATGCAATATTGAGGATGGTGGTGGGTGGAGGAAGGGAAGGAAGGCAGGGTATGCATAGAGGCGGCACCAATCCATTCACTGCATGCCCACAAAAATGCCCCACGATGTCCCAGCCAAACTCATGCATAAATCTCCTCACACAGCGTAGGGTATGAAGGAGGGGAAAGGAGGGGAAGAAAGGGGAAGAGAGGGAAGGGAGGGGAAGATAGGGAAGGGAGGGGAAGAGAGGGAAGGGAGGGGAAGATAGGGAAGGGAGGGGAAGAGAGGGAGGGGAGGGGAAGAGAGGGAAGGGAAGGGAAGAGAGGAAAGGGAGGGGAAGGAAGGGAAGGGAAGGGAAGAGAGGAAAGGGAGGGGAAGAGAGGGAGGGGAAGAGAGGGAAGGGAAGGGAAATGAAAAGAGGAAAATGGGGGATGAATGAAGAGGGAGAGAGAGAGAAAAAGGGAAATTGAACGAGTAGAGGGAAAATAATGAAAGAAGGGAAATGGGAGATGAATGAAGAGGGAGAGAGAGAGTAAAGAAAGAGAGAAGAGAAATAGAGGATGAAAAGGAGGGACATTGAGAAAAAAAAGGAGGAAAATGGGGATGAAAGTGAGAGAGAGAGAGAGAGTAGAGCAAGAAGGGAAATGGGGGATGAAGAGGAGGCACAGAGAGAGAAAATAGAAAGGAGGAAAAAAATAGAGATGAAAAGCAAAATGAAATAAAAGAAGAAACAAAAGACGAGAGATGAAGAGAAAAAAAAAAAACAGAAAGCAGTTCAGGACAAGAGTGGCTTGGAAGGAAGGAAAAGCAAGTGTTGTGAAGGGAAAGAAGTCAATTATTTATTTATTTATATATACAAAAAAAAAAAAAAAAAAAAAAAAAAAAAAAAAAAGGGTGAATTTTCAGTGCAACGAAATTATGATCATAGATACTCATACATACTCATTAATTAGTAATCGTTACACTGCTATAGTTAAAATTAAAGATGTACAATTTCCTGCAGTAGAATTAAATAATAATAATAATAACAATAATAATACTATATTTTCTCTCTCTGGTCCCCTTGGTCGTCAGTAGATTGCTTGGTAAACTTTTAAGCTGTTGATACAAGAGAGGTTGTTGATTGGTTGGAAGGCTATTCTAGTGCCTGCTTTTGTGTCGACTCTCCCTAAAATATTAACGAACAATTAAAACTATTCGCATTGGCCAGTGAAGCATGTGGGACGATAAAAAGTAGTAGCCAATATGTAGGCAATATTTTGTAGGAAAAAACACACAACTGTAAAGCGAAACACAGTACAGTCGAGGAAAAAAATTAATTCTCTCTCCCACACATCTCATTTCACCGTCCACATCAAATGAAGTTGAGAGTATACAGTACATTTGGCACATTGGAGTACTTTGATTCCTCCAAAGTATGCCAGGAAACAGAAATAATGGTGTCGGGTCTGTTGCTTGGAATAGTTTGGTGGAATCATTTGCTCCAGAATTTCCAGTACTGTATCTCAACGTACCCTATCAATTGTTTATATATTTTTCATGCCACTTTCTTGAAACATTAGTGTCAGTTCATATCCATTCCAATCAAGGTTAAGGTTCTAGATATAGATTTAGGTGAACAATTAGTGTTTTGAATATAAACACGTGTATTATTTAACCGGATACTAAATGCTAAATATTGCTATAGACATTTAAAGGCGACAGACCAAAACCAAACCGAATAATTATCATCTACCCGTGAATGAGATCCTAGTCATAAGAACCTTGATATTAGAACAAGCAATAAGGAATAATGTAATACAACACACAACAACAATGAAGGACAAGAGGATGGAGCCACAAACACATACAAATGGTGGAGTTGGAAGGGTAACGTGGGGCATTATGTGTTTGGTGAAGCCCAGGGCCACACATAACACCACACTCTCTCATGGTGTGTGTGTGTGTGTGTGTGTGTGTGTGTGTGTGTGTTGCACCTCTTTTTTCAGTTTTTTTTTTTTAACAGGGTTTTTCTCATTTTCTCTTCTCATATACCTTTAGTTTATTTCCTCGTTTACTGTTAAGATACAACAAGATTTACAGTAGCTGTCATACAACCTGTTGTATGGGTTTCTTTACAAGTTATTGACAACACCTTTGGTTTTACAGAGAAAGTATCTACCGGTAACGATATTTTAATACACATAATAAATATGTATTGTAATATACATTAATCTATTTAAGATTTAGTATAATATATATATATATATATTTGTATAGTATACCAACCTTCCCGTGGTGGTAAAATATTCCAATGTGTTCCATCCCAGACATTCCATCTCCCAGCTTGTGCTTTATGACCCCCGGACACAACCACCATGACGACAGGACACATTTGGCTTCACAGTCCAAGACTTATGTCAGCACCTCCATGGATTCCACATGTGTGACTCGTGTTACATCTCTCTCTAGCATTTCCGTCAACAGGAGAACCTATTTTGAAATATTTGATTTTTCTCATAATATTCTTCTAAAGTCTAGAGTAATAACTGGACTGTTCCCTCTCTCATCTCTCTCTCTCTCTCTCTCTCTCTCTCTCTCTCTCTCTCTCTCTCTCTCTCTCTCTCTCTCTCTCTCTCCAGCATCTACACATAATCCCATCTGGGGTGACGGGTCGTAAGGAGCCTCCACTTCCCTCGTTTCACCTCTTAATATACTCCTATTTTTATAAACTTTTTTTGTATGCTATTTTTTCACTAGTTTTTTTCACTCCTCTTTGCCTTTTTTTCCGTACCCTATACTTCAATGTCTTTTTCTCCTTTACACGGAGGTCGTCTCTCCTTGTCTCACTCACTCTTTCTCCATATTTTTTTCATTTTAAAACTTTGTTGTATTCTATTGTAATTTTCTTCCCTCTAAACACGCACGCACGCACACACACAGAGACTCGCACATAATATTCTCTCTCTCTCTCTCTCTCTCTCTCTCTCTCTCTCTCTCTCTCTCTCTCTCTCTCTCTCTCTCTCTCTCTCTCTCTCTCTCTCTCTCTCTCTCTCTCACACACACACACACAAACACATTCAGTAACATGTTCTTCGTTATGTTAAGATGTTACTTCCCTATCCCACCTCTTATCTTCCTACTTAGACTACCTCCTTTATTATCATGCTCTCACTTCATCCATACACACCTTCCATTTCACCCCTGCCAGTCAGTCCTCACAAGCACTTCACAGACTCCAGGTAAAAAAAAAAAAAAAAAAAAAAAAAAAAAAAAAAAATCTTAAAGTGAAATTCCAGCTCTTATCTTACACCAATGACAACATGAAGTACTTGCCTTTATACGAATAAAGATATGTTTAGTGGTTATGAAAGTTGGTGTTGGTGTTGTTGGGTTGGTGGTCATTGAGGTTTATGTATGTGTTTGTTTGTTTGTTTGTGTGTATCCTTTGGTGTTGACTCAGGCTTGTCTTGTTCTGTTTGGAGTCTTACGTAATTTTTATACCTCTTCATAATGAGGAAGATATTAATGATCAAAGTTGAGGACATTTTACTTTATATAATTATTATCTCTGGTTTGGAAATCGATTCTTGGGATATTTTGTGTTGGTGTGATTTTTTGACGTTACGACACTTGATTGAGTTTATATATGTATAGTATATTTCTTTTTAACTAGTTCTCTATCTTTTTTGTTATATTTTGACCACACAACAATGGGATTAAAAAAGTGAGCATCAGTTAGATTTGTTCACGATTATATAAATGTTTTGATTCTCACAGCACGCCACAACAACAACCACAACAACAACAACAGCCACTACCTGCAGTTCAGTTTTCGGTCCCACCTACTCCTCAATTCCCGATATGTCGATACACTGGAGACACTGTTTTCATCTCCAGGGAAACAAAACGAGTGGATGTACTTTCTTGTTGGAATAAACTGGAAAATCGAAAGTACGAAATGACCAGTGAGAGACGGCGGTACCAGGGCAGGAAGAGGAGGTACCAGGGTAGGGAGAGGCAGTACAAGGGCAGGGAGAGGCAGTAACAGGGCAGGGAGAGGAGGTACCAGGGTAGGGAGAGGCAGTACAAGGGCAGGGAGAGGCAGTAACAGGGCAGGGAGAGGAAATACAAGGGCAGGGAGAGAAGGTACCAAAGCAGAAAGGGGTGGTACAAGGGCAGGGAGAGGTGGAAACAGGGACCAGGGAGAGGCGGTACTAGGGGACAGGGAAAGACTGTACCAGGGACTAGGAAGAGGTGGCACCGAGGAGGGAGGGGGGCAAAGGGAGGGGGCAGGGGGCCGACATTAATGGTTCCACTATGAAGAGCGAAGACATTTTGACTGCAACAAAACACGAGGCCAGCCACCATCACCGATATCGATTCTCAATTTTGGGGGTCTTTTTGTTGCGCGAGGCTGAGGGGAAGGGAAGGGTGTGAAAAGGATAAAGAGGCGATAGACAGAGGGTTGCCGACAGGAGGGACGACTGGATAGGAAGGGAATAGAAGTAGAAGGATGAGAAAAGAAGAGGGAAGGGATGGGAAAGAAGAGGGGGAGAATGGAAGGGAAGGGAGTGAAAAGGATAAAGAGGCGATACACAAAGGGTTGCCGAAAGGAAGGGAATAGACGTAGAAGAATGAGGAAACAAGAGGGAAAGATGGGAGAGAATAGGAAAAGATGAGAAAATATAGGGAAGGGAAGGGAAAGAAGAGGGAAGGGATGGGAAAGAAGAGGGAAGGGATGGGAAAGAATAGGGTAAGATGAGAATGAAGAGGAAAGGAGAGGGAAGGACGAAAGGAGAGGGAGAAAGAGGGCGTGAGAAAATGGAGAAGAAACTGAAGTGGTGGATGAAAAGATGAGAATCAATACAAAATGGATTAGACTGGAGTGAAGATCCATAAATAGGACAAGAGAGAGAGAGAGAGAGAGAGAGAGAGAGAGAGAGAGAGAGAGAGAGAGAGAGAGAGAGAGAGAGAGAGAGAGAGAATAGGTAAACCTCACACACGTACGCCTCAATTCAAGTACAACACAAATTCTCTTTTATCGTCACCCCTCCTCTCTCTCTCTCTCTCTCTCTCTCTCTCTCTCTCTTCAAACACACTATTACTCATTCGTCCCCGTCTGAAACATCAAGAGAAAACCAATTTGCCTTTTCACTTTCGTTCCAGTCACTTCCTGGTGTGTGTTCCCTGGCCCTCGTAAACATCCACCAACTCTGCCATCACCACCAACACCATTCCGACAGTGGACAACAACATCAAAAGCCTCGTCGTCGTCGGCTCTTCTCAGCATGGACTGTTTTGTGACATTTAGGCTATACATTTTAATTCCCAGTTCGTTCTTACCCTGTTTTGTGACATATAGGCTATTATACATTTTAATTCCCAGTTCGTTCTTACCCTCTTCTGTGACATAATTATATACATTTTAATCCAAGTTCGCTTTTACCCTCTTCTGTGACATACAATTATTATTAATCCACGTTAAATTTGTTGTTAATTAATATATAACTATAATCTCTTCACACTAACGGCGGATACAACGTTTCCTTGCGACGATATTATAAGGTTGTGTCGATGAATAAAGTTTACAAAAGGAATGGCTATAGTAATCGAGACTAAAGACCAGTTAGGATAGAATTGCAGACGTTGCTATAATGTTAATATAGGTAATGGTTTTATTATCGCCGGCACAACTGATTCATCCATTCATCACCCACTATCAATATCACAAAGACACAATCAACATCTATCATCACAATCATCACAACCAACACCCTTGTATCAACATCACTACCACCACCACAATCACTACCATTTTCCCCGACTCACCAAAATCCATCACCACAGCCACCACAATCACCACCTTCATACCACCACCACAATCACCACAATTACCCCCGACCCATCACCATCCATCACTAGATCCACCACAATCAACACCTTTATATCACAACCACCATCACCACAATTATCCCTATCACCACCACCACCACTACCACTACCACCACAATTATTACCCCCATCATCACCCACAACACCTTTATATTATCCCCATCACCACCACCACCACCACCACAATCACCACAATTATCCCCATCACCACCACCACTAAACCTTCTCTCCACCAGTCGGAATAAAACGGCTTTTAGTGTGATTAATAATTTCACTTAGCACATCACGGGCCAGTTGTCGCCTGTGATTATGATAACAGGCCTCATGCAAGAGTCAACCCAGCCCTCCCTCACTCACCCATCAGTGTTTATTGTGTTGTAAAAAAAAAAAAAAAAAAAAAAAAAAAAAAAAAAAAAAAAAAAATAATAATAATAATAATAATAATAATAATGATAAGTGCATCATAGAGGTATCATAAATCCTCCCCCCAATCTCTTTTTTTGTTTTGTTTATAATTCCGTTTTTTTTTTTTTTTTTTTTTTTTTTTTTTTTTTTTTAGGTGGGGTGGGGGAATAAGGTGTGGCGTAATTATCCTCCTGGCAAATTTCAAAACATATTAATTGCAGTTTGATATTATAGAGTGTTGTTATTACTGGTTATTTCTTTCATATTTATCTATTACTGGAATGAGGTCTATTGAGTGAGTCCCCTTTCCTATTCAAGTATATATGAGCATTCAACTGTTACGTTACTAAAACATAAATATACAAAGAAAATAAAAAAATAATAAAACGTATAAACTGAATAACGAGACTGTGTAAAAGATCCTTCACTCGTTACACAAAGCAAAGGATAAAGGTCCATGACGGGAAGGGAGTATAGGAGTGTAGCAATATCAGGTTCACAACGGTATATCCAATTAACTTCTCCATATCCAACGTCAGGAAGGGAGAGACTGATTGGTTGATAGACAAGTGGCCATTATGATATTTTCTCACTGCCTTAAATTACAATAATGTGAGACGCTGCAAAATACTGATGGTGTCCCAAATATTGTAACATTCTACATTCAATATGAAATGTTTCATAGCAAGAAACTTTGTAATATGCATCCATTTATTCATGAATATATATTTCTATATAAAATTGACACACATTTATAAAATCCTGGTATAAAGTGTCTACACTAAGCTAAGCTGCTTGTAGTCGACAACAAAGTAAAAGAATGAATCTATATTTTCCAACGAGTGGTTAATAATGGTAGTTGAAGGTATTGTACAGCTGTCCGTGCATCCAACTGATAGCTTACATCTCTATAATTGAATCACGGAACACGAACAGAAATGTTCGACAGGTTTTCATACTTTTTATTGTGTCTGTGTAATCTGGACACACACACACAGACACACATGTGAACTTTGAACATAAATGAACAGTAAAGTTTCTTTGCCATAGCAAGTATCAAGGTACATACATCCAAACACACTATAATGTTAACTGGTTATAAACACCTGCCTGCACCGTGAATATGTAGGATGTTAGCAGGTGGGTAAATATGAGGTAGGTGGCTGTGGTGTAATACTTAGCCTTCCTCATCACCACCATCAGGCACCAAGCAACCTTCATCAACACAATAATGCTTGGGTTGCGCTCCGGGACTCTCATCAAGGCCGCCTGATAATACCTTGGCCAGGTTTAACTTGTGTTCAAAGTACATCATCAGGTCTAACAAAATGCAGCTATTATTTAGGATGGATTGGCGATACATTCTCCAAATAATTTATGTCCTCAGCCTTATTTGGGTCGTGTGCTTAGAAAACCATTAAAATACAGCACTTTGCGGTGTATACGAAGCGTCAGACAAACACCTAAGTGCTATATAATCCTTGGATGTAACATATACTGGCAGCAAACAATACCTTATAGGCTAATTATTATTTTTATAACTCATCATCACATTTGGAGAAGTGTGTTATATAACTATTTTGATATAATCTAGTATTTGGGGTTTTGATGTTCTAAAACTGAAATAGTTACATTTTTAATAATGCACACAAACACACCTAAGCAAACAAAACGCACACGCATATATACAAAACATATATTCAAACACATACACACACACACAAACACCCACATATAGACACAAACTTATACTCAAACACACACACACACAACACACAGAGGAACTCAGATAAACGCGTACATAACATAACACAACACGACGCATATTATTACACGAACAATATCGAGACAAACATGTTTATCCACACAATGTGCTCCCTTACTCGTGTCATTCTACACTAAATCAATAATGCCAAATAACACAGAGTAAACATTTAAAATTGGAGTGTAAGGAGTCCTTCAAATATTGCCACGAAACACCACCTATATTGAAAGACCTTGTCATGTGGGATGTAACTTTTTTGTGGTCAATTTGGAGAACACGTAGCCCTCCAAATTCTATCAGAAAACACGTCTCTCAGTCGTACGTGGATGGAATTTGTTGTTTGGGGTATTTTGGAGGAATTAGTAGCTCTATGATTGTACCAACACCATGTACCAAAGTGTTTTTCAGGATAATTTCAACCCGTGTGGCTTACATATAAATCGATACACTTGTTGACAATTCCTGTTTACAATTCCTGTTTACAGATAAGTACACATATCTATACGAAACCAAAATATTGTACTACACACCCATGATCTAATCACTGGACTGATCTTTGATAAAACTGTAGCCGAAATTATTCCAAATGGTTGTTTTCTTGTTATGGGACTGACAAACAGAGGCAACGCATTGTTTTGATATCCAGGAATCCCCTTGACTCAATGTTGTCAAACCAAGTATTAAAAAAAAAAAAAAAAAAAAAAAAAAAAAAAAACTCACTTATTGGCGTATTTTGATAAAGTTTGGAGGGCTACGTGTTCTTCAAATTGACCACAAAAAAGTTACTTCCCTTAATCAGAGTATTAAAAAAAAAATAATAATCTCACTTATTGACGTATTTTGAGATGTTAATACAAAAGACAAACAAATGTCAAGGTAATTCTACATATAATATTACTACAATTAACAGGTCTTAAATGATACGTTATTTATTAATTAAAGCCCAAATATAATCGGTATTCATAATTTGGCCATTACAAGTGAGTGTTGCAAAGCTTTAATCAGGTGGATAAAAGCAGGATTTTTATAATTCAGGGATATAGCCAGTCATAACATTCCCAAGTCCTTCATGGTACAGGGAATTATAATTATGCTCTATGAAAGACATCATTTAGAATAAGTTAGCTTCGTTTAAGTTAGGAAAGACATCATTAAGAATAAGTTAGCTTCGTTTAAGTTAAAAAAGGAATAGCGACGTTGTGTGTTACAATGTTCTGAACGTCAACACAGAGAACATATCGGTACAGACAAATACGGTTCCTGCTTCCATGTATAATGATGGACTTTGGGAACACTGCAGTACTAATGGACGTCACCCAGGGAGAGATGAACCCCCTCTGCCTGGTTGCTCTAATCCTTATGGCCTGTACTGTATGTCTGGCAACACTGCAACACATTAATGATGATGATGATGATGATGGCAGATTTACACTAATACGGATCAACTCTGTATGGTTCACTGGGTGTTTTTTTATTTCAGCAGTTGCAAATGCATCATCAATAAATATTTAATGGACAGAGACATTGACGTGTGTGTATGTATGTATATGTATGTATGGCAGAGATCCAAGGTTTAAGACTCTAAGTTATAGCACATAATATATAATAAAGTCGATTTTTCCTGATATTTCTTATGATATAATGCAGAAAGAGAGAGAAATGTCAAGTACACATAATAAAGTGTGAATTTATCTTATTCATGGTGCCCTTTACCGGATAGAAAGTGTGAGAAACTAGAGAGATACAATATACATCAAGAATGCAAGAGTAAAAATAAATAAAAAAAAGCATAACCTCTTCACTCACAGGTGTTTGAGTCTCGTATTATTTGCTTTCTAGCCTGTCCCCCTACTCCCGCACCCCCTTAGCCCCATATGACTTTATACAACCCATACAAAGCCAACTTAATCTAACCAAAACCATTCTTAGCGTTGTGTGTGTGTGTGTGTGTGCGCAATTAATAACACACACACAAACAACCTCTTCCACATTTACAAAGATAATACAAAATGCATCGCAAGGTTTACAAAAATGTTCGTGTCTCTTGTTGTTATGTGTGTGTGTCCTCATGTAAAACAATATGTGTGTGTGGTCTTCTAAAGCGTCTGTGGTTCACCCCTCCCCAAGGCGGACCAAGGTGACAGGTATTAATCCACGCCAGTAAGAACAGTCTCTAAGTGTACCCAACTTCAACACACACTCTCAAATTTTCGGTACGTACATTTCCGTGTTTGAATATAGATAGAAAATAGATTAAAGGTAGAAAATAGATTAAAGGTAGGAAATATATAGATCTGTAAACTTTCTATCTATTCTAGAGGGTATATACACAGGCCTCTTTAGAATAATTTGGCAAAGCACCAATCGAGCTCTCACAATCCAAGTGATGTGTTGTCAAATGATTCCAGGGTTTGATTTAGAACAAGATGTAACTTTTGAATGGAGAGAGAATATTAAAGCAAATAAATATGTGGTAGTATAGTTGAACTGACGAAGTTCTTAAGGGGAAGAGTATACTTTTGGTACACTGGAGAGCCTTGATTCCTTCAAAATACACCAAGAAACAACAGGACCAGATTGACAGGAATAATGAAGCCCCGTTGCTTGAAATAGTCTTGAAGGATCAGTTGCTCCAGACTTACCCAAACTAACTTTCCCCTTTAGCCCGAACTGTGTGTTTTTTCTAGTCACATGAAATATATGTACAGCAATGTTGTCACAGTTATATGGGTGTTGATAATATTGCAAATAATGAACATAGCATATGACATTTTATAGTTTACATCATTACAAAATATGTGGTCCTTCCTTACATCCTGTCAGGTCTTATTAAGGGGGTGCGAGAGTAGGGGACAGGCTTGGAGGGGGGGTTTGGGTGTGCGAGAATAGAGGGCCAGGCTTGGGGTGGGTAGAAAGCCAATCCCCGCACCCCCTAACCCCCCTCCCAAGTTTGTCCCCCTGCTCCCGCAACCCCCAACCCTGTCCCTCTACTCCCACACGCCCCAAGCCTGTCCCACTATTCCCGCACCCCCCAAGCCTGTCCCACTATTCCCGCACCCCCTTAATCAGCTTCGTTAGGCAACTATACAAGTATATACTGAAGGGATAAGGAATGTTGTGTCGACTAGATTAATAGACGAGATTAGCCTATGATAAGTTGCATTAAATTACGGGTTCCTTGAAATGGGATGCAAAAAGACACACATGAGTGATGATAACATGACCTAGAAGACAGCCCACGTCAGTCAGATTACGAGTATAGATAAGATTCGGTTCAGTTCAGTCAGATTAGGAGTAGATAAGATTCGGTTCAGTTCAGTCAGATTAGGAGTAGATAAGATTCGGTTCATTTATGTGTGAATACGATGGGGTTATAAAGGCACGAGTCTAGATGAGGGGGCGTTTGTAGTGAGTGTCATGGGGTCTAAATATTATGTAGCCTTCTAAGCACTGCAACAAAACAAATCCGCTATTCCTATTCTGAGGGAGGTCTGTTTTCTGGTATAGTTTTGGAGGAATCAGCAGCCTTCCAATTCTTCTGTAAATCGCAGCAGAGTGTGAACATAAAAATCCCGAAAAAGAAAATACCATACCGACATCTCAGTTAGTTGACAGCTTATTTGGCCTTCAGTTTGTTTGTTTCTTTAGGCATAAAAATGTAAATAATATGATACAATAAAGTGAGGTTGTTTGATTATCCTGGTTGGAAAAAAACGTAGTAGTAATTGGAATATAAAATCGAGTACACTTGGTGAATATTCCAGCGTGTAGCCTAACCTCGTGCAGAACTGGGCGTGAAAAAGTTGGCTGGGGAGGCGGGGAGTGAGGTGAGTGATGGTGAGTTGTGGCCGCCTTCCTTACCACCCAGACCAGGAGGAGGAGGAGGAGGAGGAGGAGAGGGAAGGGGGAGAAGGAGGAAGGGGAAAAAGAGGAAGAAAGGAGGAAAAGGAGGAGGGAAGGAGAAGGAGGAGGGAAGGAGGAGGAGGAGGGAAGGAAGGAGGAAGAGGAGGAGGGAAGGAGAAGGAGGAGGAAGGAGGAAGAGGAGGAGATAAAGAGGAATGTGAAAGATGTGAAAGAGAGGGAAGAAAGGTGGAAAAGGGAGAGGGAATGAGAAATGATGAGTGTAATGAGGAAAGAAGCATAAGAGGGTAGAGGAAAGGAAGGTAGAAAGTAGATGAGAGACGTATCATGTTTAATATGTTAACTTGAATATATGGTTTTTAAGAAAATAAATAATAGAGAAAATGTATCGTTGTGTTGGCATGTTTATGACTGAATGGAGGAACGAGTAAATACAGACTAACGATATAGCATTAAAAAAATACTGAATGTGGAAGAGGTAAGGAGAGCCAGCCATGCTAACTTGCCTGATAATATCCTTGCCATAAACATACAAATGAAATCAACCCACCACAATCACCACCACCACTAATAAACACCAAAGAATCACAGGATACAATGGGACAGTAACTCCAAAACCTCCACATGTAAAATTGAATAAAGAAGCAAAACGAAAATCACATGCAACTCACACACAGCAGAAAACAACAACATTCAACTACACAACTACAACAACACACCACCAAGCATTCCATTTGTCAGGCAGTACAAATAACAAACACCAAGGATTCCACAAGTCGAGTAGGACAGAGACAGACAGACAGGACAGCGAGCCAGAGAGTGTGAGGGGGACGTTTTCAGCTTGTCGTCTCTGTGCTCCACTAAGCCTGGCCTGACTAATAACTGTGGGTGGGTGGGTTGGTGTGGGTGACGTGGGCTGCCTGGAGATGTATGGACCGGGCACAACAAATTAGAGGTGGCGGGCTGTACCAACTTGACTCGGCTCTGTCCAACCAAGGCGAGGAAATATGGCAGGAATGGCTCGAGGATACTATGTACTTTATGTTGACGTGAACTATGGCAGGAATGGCTCGAGGTATGTATGTACTGTATTATGTTCACGTGAAATTCTTATAACCATAAAATATTAAATACCTGGAAGTTTTATTTTCTCACTGTATCCATTATTGCAAGTAAATGATGCAATAAAAAATAATGATATGTAAAATGGAAATGCTTACGACTGTGTGTGTGTGTGTGTGTGTGTGTGTGTGTGTGTGTGTGTGTGTTTGTATTTGTGTGTGTGTGTGTGTGTGTTGGCCAAAGGTTATATACTGACTGACCTGTATGTATACTCTGAAAGTAAATAAAAATAAACAAACTGACAGAGTGGGCTCCTGGAATCGAGATGTGAGCCATTCCACGCAATCTGTCTGTGGATGCTTTTTTCGCTGGCCAGAACGCATTTGGCGAAAAAAAACAGGGGATTTTGGCCTTGCACCTGCCTACAAACAGAATGTATTTTAACGCAAACCAAAAAAACAAACAAATCTATCTGTTTCTGATATTCGAAAATCAAAACTTCAGATACATCAGCAGCTGAATCAACATTGAAGGGGTAATATAAGTTCAGTAAATACCTAATATTAATACTCATTTCAGTACATTCTGAATCTTGTAGTTACTAACAAACATGACTTAAAATTGATACACATATTATTGTTAGGTTAGTGACGTAAGGTTCACCAGTAATGAAAGCAAAGAGTGGAAAGAAATACGATCACCATGTTGTCCTTATGGCACTCCTAAGAAAATAATCAGGGTGCCTATATTTTATCAACACAAACTCGGTACAGATTCCGATGCACCATTGACGAACGAGGTCGGATTGGGTTTGCCGTCGTAATCAGTTTACCCCGCATTATCACATTACTCCATAAACGTGAGGCTTGCAAAACCTTCTGGCCTCAATGATAATAATAATAATACTACCATTGTGTTTCTCTCCCGTAATGCGTCTTCTCCAGTCAATAGAGTCGTAAGATCTTATTATACCCCTCAAGATTCACAGACCTGACGTATCCTGGTCTAGACTAGTACACACACACACACACGCACACGCACACGCACACACACACACACATTTTGATGAATTAAACTTTGGAAAATAAGCCTTATTGCAGGACACTAAATTTTACAGGTGGTGTATTCTTAGTTTCATAGTATCGTGCACGAGACGTATAAATCTATTCTGCAACACTATACTCATTTTCCCGCATGCCATCTATGTATAATATTTCCTAACGTAATAGTATATGCAACAGATATACTCGTATAATTCATTTTCAGTTACTCAATTTTACATGAAAGCAGTTGTGCCTGTTTCCCTTACATAGAATAGACAGCTAATAAACACAGTAATATAATTTTCATCATTCATCTGAAGAATCAAAATAGTTGTCTCTCATTCCCTTACCTATTAAACACGTGGTGAGGAAGGTCAGAGCGAGGACCAAGGCCTGGCGTGACCTTGGTGTGGCCATCATGTTGCACGTCAAGTGACACACACACACACACACACACAAACACAACACGATCTAAAGACACCACCAAGTTCTCCACCAGGAAGTTGTCATCTTGTTCACTGTACAATATTGATGTTGTATTCTTGGTCAGAGCTGATGGGATGATATCAGTCAGGTCTTGTAGTCGTAAATGTCACATCACACAGGCTCGTATTATTAGTGTCTTTAGAAAACAGACTTTGGTAATTTCAAGGTAACTAACTAGATTCCACAATAATATCACAAGTCACAGTCGATAATTATGTATTCACTCGTTGGTCTTGATTTAAACTATTAATTATTTCCCAATGGTCTAATAATTTGGCCGGTAGTTCCGTCCTGGTAACGTGGGAAGTCTTTCATTCATAACTAGGGTCGTGGTAATATGCGACAGAGAAAATTTTGTAATATGAGGCAAAGATGATGTTCCTCTCGTCTCAGAATCACTATGTATTCCAATTAATCCCAGTTCACGAAAGGTATGTACTGATAAACTTACATAATTATGACGGTATGATTACGACAAAGATTTGTTTATGTCGTAAATAGCATTCGGAGTATGTCTAATGAGATGTGTTAGGTTATTTGATAAGTTAAAATATTGAAGTCCATGTTGCTTATAGGATGGATAGATACGAGAGAGGGTCGTAAGGTTGATGAACAAAATGAAATTAAGTTAAGGACGAGAAGCTATGTGACCTTAAAAGTCTTGCGGGCAATACACCTGCGAGCACAGACTCCAGTGGCAGGATCAGAGAGCCTCCCGAACACACATCCACCCAGCTCAGAGTGGAGAGCCACACTGAGTGACTGACTGTTTGTGTTTGACCCGCCTCACCCGTGCTGTGGCAGTGACGGCAACCTAAAACTAGACCCCGGCCTTGACTCCCAGTGTGTGTGTATGTATGTTGACCGACGTACTGGCTAGCCTCAGTTATGGACACAGGCCACGCTATCTCGCCTCGTCCCGCCTCGTCTAACACTTCATCTTCATTTGTCTGTTGTATTATAGTTGCCTTAACACTGGGAAGAGAAGCAATGCAATACGTTTAAAAATAGCTGATGTCAGAAAACATACATATATATATAATTGCTATCATAAAATTATTAACGCAACAAAAGGTCGATTATATTTGGGTCTTATTATTTTAACTTTCTCCAAATGACTCTATTCAGATGAGAAAAAAACGTTGACTAATAAAAACATATATTTCTGTTCAATGTTTGTGTAAAATATTCATGAATAACGTGCCGGTTTCTCTTTACCCAAGCGCCGATGTTATACCTTTTCTCTTTGAGCTTCAGTGTTCATTTACATTTCTGGTTTCTTAAACATTTACCAGTCCAGTATTTATTCACTCATGTGTCTCTTCCACTTCTCCCTCACTTATTACTCTCCTTCCTTACGTAGTTTTTAGTGTATTTATTTCCAAGTGATTGTGTTTTTCTTGTACTCACAACAATTGTATTTACAACTATTTCGAGAAGTATACCATAATCTGCTCAATTGAAGTAGCACATGGAAAAAAATTATCTTGCCATTTCTTACCAACAATTACAATAAATTAATCTCGTTTCTATTGTTTAGTTTTGAATCTTACTGTACGTTTCATAATTTGTCCCTCCCTGCAATAGATATTTTTTGAGACTACACTTTCTATGCTAATATTCCACATCTCATTAATTGAAGATGAATACAAAACCAATGAACAAACAAAACTAATAAGAATACAACATCCTTATTTAAGTTGCTGCAAAAAAGCGTTAACTAAGAGGTGATATATGGCCACACTTTACTCAGCTAATAACCAATATATATTATTTAGGTTGGTTGTTTTCCATGTGATAGTGTAAAGTCATGGTCTAATGTACTGCAACACCTTCCAATGAGATGGCTTCGAAAAATGATCCGAAACTATAGCTGTTGGTGTGTGCAATTTTGGTTCATAAAATTAACTCAAATAGCTCGCTTTTATTCACCAGGTTGCAGTACATTAGACCATGACTTTACATGCAAAACAGCTTCTCATCATTAGACCTTACTTTCTGTACTTTCATCATCTATTATCTGTCTCACTATCTACTTCAAACCTTTTCCTAGTTACCCTCCATTTATACCCAACCCATTTCCTTCGCCCCCTCCACCTCCCCCTGCACCCACCCCACTACCCCTTCTCGGAAAAGTGGCTGGCCAAATTTAGGGACGTTAATTACGGTGCCAAATGATGGACGCTGCACCAGGAGGGACCATCAAGGGGGCAGGATTCATCAGTGGAAATCTAGCGTTATTACCGACTACCTAACTCAAAAAAATCTATATTATTATTATTATTATTATTATTATTATTATCATTATTGTTATTATTACAGCTACTCTGTTGTATAATTTTCATGGCTGGCTCCAATTGGAATTTAAGTTGCTAATAACAATATAAACACATTAATATTATGTTTATAGCCCAATAAGACGAGAGGTATGTTAATTCCTCTGGAGGGAGTGGGTTATATGAGTTACAGTACATACAGAGTAACAACAGTCTCATCCTTACTTGGTCCTGACTCATTACTCTATTCCAGTCATGAGTTGTTCTGGTCTGTTCACTTCACTTCACTTCTTCAGACCTTCACCTTCATCCACTTACTGGGAGGAAAAGAGAGAATATTTTATCAGTGTAAGTATAATTAGTCCATAATTAATGTAATATTAACTTTTAACTTTGAGGGTCAGAGTAATGAGGCTTCACGGTAGGTTTATCCTATTTTCATTATATTGTTGAATAATAATGATTGTGGAAAAACTGCAAGTGGAAGAGAGGAAGGTGGTGGAGGTGTGGAGGAGGTGAGAAGGCAGTGGAAGAAAAGAGGGAGTTGAGGTGAGAGGGCAAAGGAAAAAAAGAGGGAGGAGGAGTGGAGGAGGTGACAGGGTAGTGGAAAAAAAAGGTGGTGGAGGTGTGGAGGAGGTGAGAGGGCAGTGGAAGAGAAGAGTGAAGAGTGGAGATAGTAAGAGAGAAGAAGAGAAGGAAGAGTGGAGGAGATGGAAAGGGCAGTGGTAGAGAAGAGAGAAAAGTGGAAGAGATGAGGGAGGAGGAGTTGGAGGAGGTGGAAGACAGACTAAGTAAACATAAATAACTTTGAGCACATAAAAAGTGTGTGAGAAAATATAATATTATACACACGGTTTTCGATGGAGAAATTTGCACTATCCATTTCACTGCTGTGCCTTAAAAAACATTATTATCCCTTCTAACGTCAGTCTCAGTTTTCGGAATTTAACAGAAATCAAAATAGTCATAATTTACTTGGTTCGTCATGAAGATAAGGATCATTACAACTTTTTCCATTGGGTAATGATTCAGGCCATTATATTTATTTTTGCTCTACACTTTGGCTCTCGCTTGGTTGGGTGAGTGAGAGGTGAGAGACAGAGAGACAGAGACAGACAGAGAGAGAGAGAGAGAGAGAGAGAGAGAGAGAGAGAGAGAGAGAGAGAGAGAGAGAGAGAGAGGAGAGAGAGAGAGAGAGAGAGAGAGAGATAGAGAGAGAGAGAGAGAGAGAGAGAGAGAGAGAGACAGAGAGAGAGAGAGACAGAGAGAGAGAGAGACAGAGAGAGAGAGAGAGGCTGAAAGTTGATGATGGTACCTTTCTAATTTCTATACTTAATGTTTCTACTTTAAATAAATAAATACATACCAACCAATATGACAAACTTACAGATACTTGTGTTTGCCAATAACTATACACCTACATACTTACTACACATTAATACTATTGGTCCAAAGAACTCACATAACCTATATATAGTATAAGATTTTCGAGGAGGTAAGTTCTGCGACACCTATACATCCCCTGAAATGAGATACACACACACACACACACACACACACACACACACACACACACACACACACACACACACACACACATACAGGTGGGGCGTGTTAGTAGGTAAACCTGAAATTGTAGAGTAAAGCGGTTCGGAACTTTGGGTGATATTTTAAGGTGAATTTACTGCCCCTGTGGTGCGCTCACAATATATTTTCCACAATTTTGTTTTATTTTTTTATTTTTTTATTCTAAGTGACACACTATTAACCACGCTAACGCACCAAAACGCTCGATTCATCTTGACATTTTAACTCCTTCCCCGGACTTAGGCGTAATGACTAAACTTCCATTAAACACCAACAATAATGTAAGTAAGTATATATATACCTGTACTTACACATTAGAGTATCTGTCAGTCACACGATTGAATGATAATGTACAGTTTAATTAAGGGGGAAGTTTTGTGTTGGTAATTCTGGAGCCACCGATTCCTCCAAACTATTCCAAGCAACAGGCCACCTCTATTTTTTCCTCTTCTGGTCCTGTTTCCCAGCATACTTTGGAGGAATCAAGGCACTCAATGTAAAAAAAAAAAAAAAAAAAAAAAAAAAAAAAAAAAAAAAAAAAAAAAAAAAAAAAAAAAAAATCCACCTTAACTTAGCTTCATGTCCAGTAAGATCCAAGTGATACTAAATAATACTAATACTAAATAAGTGTAATACTAAACAAATGATCTTAACAACTGATCAAAAACTGACTTACCGTGTATAATGGTGTAAGGTAATTTGATTCTTGTTACCCTCGTAGATTATAACCCGTATTGAAGCGACTCCAACGATGTATCATTAATTAACAGACAAACACAAGATGTACAGTCACGAGCACTTATAAGTATACAGGTTTGGTTGAAGCTTCGAACAGTTCAATTTCAATCAACGAAGTCATTCCAACAGAGATCTTATTATGCATTTATTTACTGTCTCCAGATATTCGAAGCTTCGAAGCACACCTGTATATACTTATTAGTGCTCGTGACTGTACAAATACACGTAGTTAGTTGTAATACCCTGTGGTGAAATCTGGAAACTCCTAACAGTATGCCAAAAATTACGTGTTCTGGGTATGAAAACAATTACAAATATTGTTCTATAAATCTTAATAAGCAAGTTGTATATGACATGATGACTGCCAGTGATAATAGTTAGTATTGTTTTATATTGTAGTCTAATTTCAACTCCAGTGTTTTTCTTGTTATTCAGAAACTTTGAACATGCAACAAAAAAAAAAAAAAAAAAAAAAAAACAATAAAAATAAGTAGGCTATATCGTTACATCTGTCCTCAACTCCCCCTCCCCCTCTCTCCCCCCCCCCCCCTCTCTCTCTCTCTCTCTCTCTCTCTCTCTCTCTCTCTCTCTCTCTCTCTCTCTCTCTCTCTCTCTCTCTCTCTCTCTCTCTCTCTCTCTCTCTCTCTCTCTCTCCCTCTCTCTCTCTCTCTCCAACCGCAGTCACACCAGCAAATTTAGCCCCAAATAATAGAGAGCAATAAACTAGCACAAATATATTCTCCTGGATATATATTGCCGGCTAGCTATGGTCACATGGGCAGAATTACTGAGTATGTTTATTTTAGAGTAACATTATGATACCCAGAAGTACAATTGCTTACAAAAAACGTCAAGATTCAGTATCATGATGCCAATAAATATCTTTCTGGATGTATTATATATATATTTTTTTTATTTACGTCTGTCTGAAGCGTGGGTTTTCCTGCCAGACAGTAAGTAAGTAAGTAAGTAATTTAAGGGGATAACCTCCTACTGATAAAACACACACACACACACACACACACACACACACATCGAAAAAGTAAGGACCGACCACACGCCATATCACCTTACGTCACACATCGGGTACATGACACTAGCGATGTTGGTACAAGCTCCCCTAACACAAACTTTTCATGCGACAAAGACACCCAGTAGAGCAGGTCGTGTCCAGTCAACCCCGTCCCTGTGTCGAACAAACCCCTTTTACATCACCACCTCCTCCCTGTGTATCGGTGCCAACATTATACTACGTCTGAAGCATTTATTATTATTATTATTTATATCCTTAGGCACATATTATACCTCTCTCTAGTCGGTATAATTATATAGTTGTTGTCCCCCTCCTGTGTTGCAGTGGTAAAGTTGTATGTATGTATGTGTGGGTGCATCTTCTTACAACTTTGTGAACGAACTGATACTATTTCTGGAGTAAATATCGGTCAGACAAAAAGGAAGAATCAGTGGTCGAGAGAAACACGCCTGATTTCACCATAAACATTTCCTGTTGATCTACACATATTTTCTCTCTCTCTCTGTAGGAATTTTGTGATGTTCTTTGCCTTACATTGTAGTTGGTAGTTTGACACACTTTTCGCTTTAAGTGCTCTCTGTATTTAGTATTTACATTAGGATGCAAATTAAGCCCATCTGTCTTTAAAACTAGGCATGGTTATTTTCTTTTTCGCATACCGTGACTCAAAATGTTCAAGTGGTGCGAGTAAAGATAGAAGGCAAGTTTAATAGCTTTGTTCAACGTCAAGTATTTGCCATTATTATTTTTTATTTTTACCAACCATATGAGTTTGGCAAACATATTAGTATTTCTTTCCTAAATGCATGATGGAAAGCAAAAAAAAAAAAAAAAAAAAAAAAAAATACACCGTCATTTGGTATCATAAAAACTTCCATCTGGTTCCTCAGTCATGATCTTTTTCAGCTGACTGTGCCCGAGTGTTTTTAACTCGGGTTATAAAACAATAATCTGTTTGAGGTTTCCGGCTGAGGACAGGAGTCATTATTGACCTATACAAAAAATAATACTATTTTTGTTGCTTTATGGGCAATTGCTATGACTTTCTCTTATTTCCTGGTTTGGTATTTTATAATGAATTAATGGGTCTCTTTGATTTCTAGAGCCTTATTTACAAACTCTGTCGTTCCTTTTATCCAAAGTTTTCTTATCCTGACTTCAGTATATTTGTTTTTATCATTCGTTGAACGAATCTTTAGACTAAAATTATATTACCTCTTTAATTCTTTAGACCTATTTTGTTTTTGTTTTTTAATTTAAGAAGCTAATAGTGTCTGAAAGTGTTGCCTCATTATTACGTTATTATAAGATTGTGATCCAGAAATAATTCTAAGTTAGAAAACAAGTATGAAGAGAGAGAAGATAGCACTCGGAAATATTATATTTTTTTCTTTACAGTTTTACAAGGCATGAATTGTGTTATATTTGTTTTCTGTGCATGAATCTGTGTGTTGTAGGAACTGTTTTTATGTGCGTGAGAATAAGCAATAATATTCGTAGGATATATATATTATCTTCCAACATCTATAAATAATGGATAAAAATGTCCAAAAATTTCATCTGCTACACTTCCAAATATATATATATCTTTCTCTAACTTTCCTTGCCTACACTTTCCTTTGTTACACTTTCCTTTGCTACACTTTCCTTTGCTACACTTCCAAATATATACTGTACATAACTTTTTCTCTATCTTTCCTACTTATACCTCAAATATTTTCATCTCTTTTCTGTCTCTCATCACTCATAATAATGGTGACTCAGTGAGGTGTATAAATATATTGCTCTGGGCTCGAGTTTCCAGTATACAAGCAACAAATAAGAGACACATCAGCAACCACCCGATACAGTCTGAAAAATATCCACGACACGTAATATCCACGACAACAGAGCCATCTACAGTAAGAGTCAAAAGGCAGCTGACCACATATGAATGGATAGAGAGAGAGAGACAGATTTATAGACCAAAGCAAGTGTCTGGAAACTAAATGAACCATATGTACTCCTTAAAAAAATAAAAAGAAGGAAAAACGGGAAAAAAAGGTGAAAAAATAATAATCAGAGAAATCAGATGAAAACGGCCAGTCAGAGCCCCAAAATAGCCGGTCACACTCAGGCCGACACAAAGGAAGGCAGGCCATCTCGAGAAAACAAAATAAAGCGTCAGGGAAGACAGACAATGTATTGGCCGGGGACACAACCTGGGACAGCAGAGAAAAATGAATAAACATCCCCAGGGAGACGGAGGAGACGATTGGAGACCGAGGAAGGAAGGAAGGAAGGAAGAAAAATGGAGAAGAATGCATGGAAGGAGGAGGAGGAAGAAGAGGAGGAGGGTGGGAAAAGAGAGTAGAAAACAAGAATGAGGGGAAGAGGAAGGCGTGAAAATAATAGAACACAAAGAAGAGGGGAAATAGAGGGACAAAAAAGAGGGGAAGTAGAGGGACAAAAAGGAGGGGAAGTAAGGGAACACAGAGTAATTAAGACAGGTGCACATTTAATTACGATTTCATACCTCACATCATTCGAGTTTCCGTGACCATGAACAATTCCGTAGACATCAATCTATTTCATCATCAACATTAATCATAGGTGGGAGTGGTTGTAGACGACAGAAAAACATATTTCTCTATAAGAAGTGTTGATTAGTTTTCTCACATTGTATGATCAGGTCAATGTGTTGTTGCTCAGAGGGCTTCACCGAATGGGTCTAGATCTTTGGACCCGACAGGAATGGAATTGGGACGAATACCTGAGTACCCGAGACGACTATAAATATGAAACTTGAAGGTAGATATGACACTTGATCTAATACGATAAACTATACACCAACCAAGTCACTCAAATGTTAGTATCGTCTTAACAAGCTTAGATCTCTCTCTCTCTCTTTCATTCTCTCTCGTTTTCTCTCTCTCTCTCTCTCTCTCTCTCTCTCTCTCTCCATACACGAGGGTTTTGGGAGGTGAAGCTGGCCTATACATACACACACACACATACACACACACAAGATGGTGAGTTGTGTTCTCTTGTCTCCTGCCAGCCCCTCACTCTGTCTTCCTTCTTTATTTTCCTCAGGTGAAGTATGGGTTTTGGACACGCACGTCGACTCTCTCCTCCTCCACACTTCCTCAACACACACGCATTATTATTTTTTTATTTTTTATTTCTATATTCTAGTTTTTTGTCTGACTTTGTTATCCCTTGTTTCAATTTTTTTTTTTTTTTTTTCAAACCGTATATTTTGTTTCTTCATTTATCTTAACTTTCTTCTCGTCTTCCTCATCTCTCTTTCAGTTTCAAATACAGTAAGTATGATATATAATATATCTTACGCATATTTGTGAGATTGTGAATTATCTACAATAGACAAATGTGTTTGTAAATCTGTGTGTGTTTACTTGTGTTTATAAGTTCGTATAGGCTATATGTGACATATGTGTTTGTAAATCCGTGTGTGGGTGTGTTTGTGCCTTTGTGTTTTGACTTGTTTGTAAGTTCGTGTGCTTGTACCCTTGTTTGTTTGTTGATTTGTGTCTGGCTTCAATGTCTCCCAAACATAAAATATTAAAAAAATGTGAAATATATGCACGTACACAACTCTCTCCTCTTATTCCCTTGAGTATCCCTTCCCTTTTTCTCTTCTCACCTTCGTTGTATATTTCTCGTTACAAATCCACTCACTTTGTCTTCATCTCCTCCCCATCAAGGACCTTAATGTGAAAGGAGTGAAAAAATGAGGGGGTAAATAGAGAGAAATAACTGGAGGGGAGACAGCCATTTCTCTCCATTGTGCCACAGTTAATCTCCCCTAATCCGTTCAAGTGTGTACAGCTCCCTGGTCACAGTCACAGTCACAGTCACACAGGGTCCAGTGGCACATGCAGTAACGACAACAATTATTATCATCTATGTTGTCGTTGTTATTGTAGTTATTGATGTTGTTGTCATTGTTGTAGTTATTGATGTTGTTGTCATTGTTGTAGTTATTGTTGATGTTGATGTTGGTGTTGTTGTTGTTGTTGTTGTACTTGTGTGTGTGTGTGTGTGTTTTTCTATCATGTGGTAACTATTCATAAGGGTGAGTGAGTGTGGTTGTTAATTAAGGGGAGAGTATACTTTTGGTACATTGCAGTGCCTTGATTCCTCCAAAGCATGTCAGGAAACAGGACCAAAGGACCACATAATTATACTGGTGGTCTGTTGCTTAGAATAGTTTGGAGGAATCACCTATTTTATAATACATACCAACAGTGTACTCTCCCTTTAACTCAAGATATATATAAAATAATGTATAAAGTAATGGTTGTCACGCTATCACATAATATTTCATTGCCTAACTATATGTGTGTTATACAGTATGTGCATTAATATCAAGAAGTGTATGTAACGTGTGCATTAATATCAAGAAATGTATGTAACGTGTGCATTAATATCAAGAAATGTATGTAACGTGTGCATTAATATCAAGAAATGTATGTAACGTGTGCATTAATATCAAGAAGTGTATGTAACGTGTGCATTAATATCAAGAAATGTATGTAACGTGTGCATTTGAAAGTGCATGCATGCTTTCATATCCCTTAATGACACCTTGATTACAGTAGTTCATGTAAATTCAGCTATGTATTCTTCTGAGGGAACAAAGCTGTAAGAGGAAAATTCAGATTAAACATGTATGTTCTTCATGAAATTCATTAAATATGAATCGTGTGTTTACATTATTAAACCTGCACCACGTCCAGGTAGATCTAACAATAATATTCGCTTGATTGCCTGCTGGGTGAAGTGGGGTATACAGTATAGGACTTGTTATGATGCCGAAAGCTATGCAATTTGGATATTTGTTATTATATATATGAGTATCCAGAACAATGTAAATTTATAAAGCTTGGCCTAGGCGCACACAGACATCACAAACACACACAAACATCCCTTTCCTGAAAACAAAAATATGATAAATATTACTAAATTCTCTGCTTAAAATAATTCATACAAGGTACCTATATTTTCTATGGGTATATGGCTGTAATGGCAGCTTAATATAATCGAGTATACACATTCACAACAGTATATAATATAATAAATACTACTATATATGGTTATATTATCCAGTACTGTCGACGAAGGCAACTAATGTTTGTATATAAGTAAGCAAAATCAAAGCTTAGTCTACGACCCTGCAAAATCCCTCCCCCCCATCACCACACACACATACACACACACACACACACACACACATCCATAAATGCTATTCCCGCACACCAACAAACAACTCAATACAAGTCCCCCTCCCCCCCCCCCCCACACACACAGACACACACACGCACACAGACATACACAGTCCTACACAAACATCCATCCATCCCAAAATCCACACACACACACCCACCCACCCACACACACACACACACACACACACACACACTCAAGCTCGTTATTGTTGATGTTAGTGTTGGGCGAACCCGGTCAAATTGCACCCTGAACCGAATAACTCCCTCAACACAAAACCCAGCCTCACTAATGATGGAATCCTACCACTAGCTGTGTGTTTTGATTCCAAGCCTATACCAAATGGCCCTCAACAACAAGGCTTCTATTACAAAAGGCTACTAGATAAACTAAGGTATGCTTAAGTGGACAGTATACTTTAGGTACACTGGAGTGCCTTGATGCCTCCAAAGTATGCCACGAAACAGAACCATATGGACAAATATAATGGTGTTCTGTCGCTTGGATTAGTTTGGAGGAATCAATATCTATACAAAAAAGCCAGAACTATAGACGAATCTGAGAGCGACTGATTCCTCCAGATCATCCTACACATTTTGGGGATAGTATACTTTTATTTTGTTACTCCGGAGTGCATTGATTCCTCCAAAACATGCCAGGAAGGAAACAGGACCAGATGAACAAAAATAATGCATGGGGTTCTGTTGCTCCAGATTTATACCAAAAATGTGCTGTACTATCTATCCCCTTCAATTTTGTTCTCTATGACTGAGGTAGTATAAGTCTGTGTTGTGGTGTAGTTTGCAGGATTAATTACCACTCAAACTCACTCACAGATTATGGCTCCAACAAAAAGTTTCCCTTCGAATTCGCAGCAGGAATGGGAATGATAATTTTGGCATGGAGGTGACCCAGCCCTACTCCCGCATCTCCCCAAACCCCCCAAGCCTGTCCCTCTACTCCCGCACCCCCATGAGTACCAACACAACATCTTGGGAGATAATGTTGATAAGCAGGATAATGTTTGATTTATAGCTGTTTGTTTTGAAGTAAGAATAATTATAGTAACAAATTTTAATTGATGAGAAATATAATAAAAACAAAAAAAGCAAAAATATCATAAGTATAAGAGTGAGACACCTTTATCTCTTCTGGACACTCTGGGATTGAATTCTGGACGTAATTTGGGAGGTGTTCTTTTACCACTACTGTCTCGCTCCACGTCACCTGGAAGTCCCGAGCAGTGAGACGTGTGTATTTGGGGCCAATCCTGGATCTGTCCTGCTATTTCTTTCAGTGAGTGTGCGTGTGTGTGTGTGTGTGTGTGTGTGTGTGTGTGTGTGTGTGTGTGTGTGTGTGTGTGTGTGTGTGTGTGTATGTATGTGTGTGTGTGTGTGTGTGTGTGTGTGTGTGTGTGTGTCTGCTTCTCTGTGTGCGTGTGTGCTTATACGTATGTGTATATGCTTATTTCCTGATAGGGTATTTTGTGTATACACCAGCTTGCTTCTAACAGGATATCCTCGCATATATAACATCTCCTTGCATTTCTCTATTTACATTCTGGATTATTACCCATCTAAGCATAACATTCCTACTTCCTTACATTCTTATTTGATTACTCTATACATTTCTTTCATTATTTATATATATGGTACTCTTCTCTTTTATCCTTATCGTATGTAATTATATTCTTGCCTCCTATTCACTTTATCTTTTCCTCTCAATCACTCTACCCTCTCCTTTAATTATCATCGTGGCCGTATTTTGTCCCATCTCCCTTCCTCCCTTCTTTCCACTGACTTCACACCCTCATGTCTCCCCTTCCCACAATCATTCTTTCCCCCTCAGTCCCTCTCTCTCTGTCTCTCTCTCTGTCTCCCACCACCTGCCTGTCTAACGCATTCGCCTCCTATTGTGTCTTACCTGCACCTATTTCTTTTCCACACACACACACACACACACACACACACACACACACACACACACACACACACACACACACACACACATACATACACATACTATCTCTCTACTTGGCCCCTCCACTCATTCCCTAATATTCAGTCTTTTCTTCTTAGTAGAACATTGATAAAGAATAATCAGATTACAAGGTAAAAAATTCGGGTAATTATGTGAATACGCGAAATATTCACTCAAATACTCTCCTATATTATAACTCTCTGAAGATCTCGAATTTCATAAGCATGTTGTACGAATCCTGGTGTTGATGGAACCGGTAATGGTGTTGTGGCAATCTTGGGTATGGTTAGATTAACAACTATATTTACATTAGACAAATAATGAAGTACCGTAGTAACAAAAATGGTTAAGAACAGCAGTAGTATATGATTCAGACCTGGGACGAGTCGGTGTCACGAGATAATATAAAAGTAGTGGTGGTATTGAGTGTACGTAGTAACATTTAGCGATGGTAACACGTGTATATATAGCCCTTGTTGGTGTATAGTGTTGGTACTTTATCACCACACCATCCATCACCATAAAATCCCCCCTGAGAACCATTACTTGCCACTGTATATATATGAGATGCTTCCTAATATCCTCCCATACCATCAGTGCCTATCAGCTCGCATTATTTATGGATGTGTTCTTGTCTACGTATGCCTGTGTGTTTGGGTGTAAACGCTAGTATGCCTGGTATGTGTGAATGCCTGCTAACCAGTGCACATTCCTGTAACTGTAGGCTATGTGTTCTTTCGTAAATCTCATCATTATTATCAACTAGGATGGTATATTCGGATTCACTGTTTAATAAAGGACGTGCCTAGAACTGACTCGTATAAAAAGAGGCCTGATTGTACGAGTTGTGATAAATGTAGGACTATGTATTGACAAGAAGGCTGTGATCAGGCAGAAAAAGCAAACACTTTAATTTTCTCTTTCAGTAAAAAGTGGATACAAAGTTACAAAACCCAGTGACTCATTCTAAGAAAAAAAAAAGTTAATGACATTTATATAGTGATGGTGGGACACAAAAACTAATATAGCTCCGATGTCATAGCTCAAAAAATGCCAGTAAAATGTTATCATCTGGTTTCCTGCTCATATACCCATCCGGCAGCTGGAAGGCTTAAAAAGTCAAACCTGCCCTTCTCTGGGACTGGAAACACAGCCTTAGAGACACACCGGTTTGTTTAACTGAGAGAGGGGAAGACAGAGCTAAACCACCCAGGGTACCACCAAGGGGTCAGGAAGGGCGAGTATACCTTTTGTTCTCTCAGGATATTATCTTCCCTCCTGCTTACCAAGGAGGAAGGAGGATGTGAGAGAGATACAGATAAATGGAATTAAAGATAGATACATAGATTCAGTATATATATGGAGAGAGAGAGAAAGAGATACCTTATCTCATATTCCCTCCTCATTCCATTTTTTTCATCTCCCTCCCTTACCTCTCTTTCCATCTCTCCCTACTTCCCTACTTCACCCTCCAAAATCTGCTCTTCCCCCTTGTTTCTTTTCTCCTTCCCCCCCTCCCTCCCTCCCTACCCCCTCCCTCCTCAACCCCCCCCCCCAGGACAGCATCAGGCCGAGTAAAGATTCACAGGAAGAGGCTTGTTGTGTGGCATTAAGGGACCCTGTGATGTAGTCGGGAAATTGGAGATAAGCGAGTCCTTCAAATATTACCACGAAACAGCACCTATAGGGAAGGAGTGTGTTTCGTGGCATGGTCAGGAGGAATCAGAAGGCTCTTATTTTCATACACGATCACAGGGTCCTTAAGGGGGAAGTACAATGTTGACAAATCTGGAGCAACTGATTCCTCCAAACTATTCCAAACAACAGGACTCCTTTATTTTTGTCCATCTGGTCCTGTTTCCTGGCATATTTTGGAGGAATGAAGGCACTCCAATGTACCAAAAGTATACTCTCCCCTTAAGCAGACGACCAGACCAGACCAATGACCCCACTCATACAGGTGTCATTATTGCCACAACCCCTTGACCCTCATGTCAACCCATTCATCCCATCAGGGCTACTTGAATGATGAATGAACGCTTGAATGAATGAATGAACGCCTGAATGAATGAATGAATGACTGAATGAATGAATACCTATAAATGAATGAATGAATGAATGCCTAAATGAATGAATGAATGAATGAATGCCTAAATGAATGAATGAATGAATGAATGCCTAAATGAATGAATGAATAAATGCCTGAATGAATGAATGGAGAGTAATGTGGACACTGCAGGGAAATGGTTCACCGGACACCCAGTTAGATATACACGGTGAAGCACACATGATAAAGAACAAGTGTGTTTCGTCTCGTCTACATTGTTTCCATCGTCATCTTTGACATTTAGTTAACACAGTATGATTGGGTTCTCTGCACATCTTACTGGGAATCGTGTATTTTGAAAAGTGTGTGTGTGTGTGTGTGTGTTTCTGTATGTCTGTGTGAATGTGTATCTATGTCTGTCTGTGTGTGTGTATGTGTATGTATAAGAACAAACACAGTATGACAACAACAACAACAACAACAACAACAACCTCCCATTAAGCAAGTATCTTCGCTCTGTATCTCCCCTCACCCACCCACCCCCACACACACACCCAGATTCACGAGACCTCTATTACAACACGACTTTAGTTCATTGTCGGAAGGGGAAGTACTGTAGAGAACTGGCGAGGCTGTTGGGTTGGGAGTTTCTTGCTACTTTAACTGTGTGGTGTGGCAATTAGGCCTCACATGGTCCCAGTGTTTGCATAGAGAGCACTGAACTTCGTCGTGTCATTTGCTGCCACTACCTACTTGAATCTCCTGGACCCCTCTCCCTCCTTCCTTCCTTCCTTTCCCATTCATACCCTTCTCCTTCCTCTATTCTACTCTACTCTATTTTTTTCTGTTCTCCTTCCCTTTCTCTATTATTATTCTCTTTCCTGATTTCTTTCCCTATAACTATACTCTTTCCTGATTTCTTTCCCTATAACTATACTCTTTCCTGATTTCTTTCTCTATTATTATACTCTTTCCTGATTTCTTTCCCTATAACTATACTCTTTCCTGATTTATTTCCTTATAACTATATTCTTTCCTGATTTCTTTCCCTATTATTTTACTCTTTCTTGATTCATTTTTATATTTGCTTCTTCGTTGTCTTCCTCGTCTTCCTACATGCAGCAACCATCATTATCATCATCATTATCATCATCATCATCATACCTTCGGCCCTTCTTACCAACTCCACTATATACAATGATCCAATCCTCTCTCCTCTCCTCTCCTCCTCTCTTCTCTCCTCTCCTCTCCTCTTCTCTCCTCTCCTCTCCTCTCCTCTCCTCCTCTCTCCTCTCCTACCACCACTCTTCTCCGCTGTCATTTTCTCTCCTTTTTTTCAGTCTGTGTCGTTGTTTTGCGTTTGTCTGTCTGTCTGTCTATGTACAGCATTGAATTGTTTTGTTTTATCTTCCATAATTTTTTTTACTTTCTAACTCTAAAATTCTAAATCATACATTCTCTCTCTCTCTCTCACTATTTCTCTCCAAAACTTGTCTCCTTTATTCCTCTCCCCAATTTCTCCTTCTCATCATCATCTCTCCCTCACCCACCCTACCATTCCTCAATCTCGCACTCTCCCTCCCTCCCCTAAGACTCTAGGAAAAAAAATTGAGGACAGGGAAGAAAAACGCATTTAATTTTCCGTCCAACTAATAGGTCCCCGCCAGCTCTCCCTCCCTCTCTTCCTTCCTTCCTTCCCTCCACCGCACCACGCCGGGATGAGATTGAGTGAGGGGGAAATGTGCCGTGCTCTTAAGAAACTGGTTAACAGAACTGGATTATCTCACTTTAACAGCCTTGTAATAATGTAACATGCCTTAATGTATGTTTTTCTTCTGTGTGCTGTTGTGACGATGTGGAGGTAGAAAAAGACATTGGGAAAAATTAGTTAAAAAAAAAATTGAGTTAATTAATGAAATACAGGGATTTAAAAATGACTGTATAAAAGATGAGTAAAAACCTAACCTAACATGGTGGGGGAAAAAAAATAAGGATTGTGGAAAAGTAATTGGGTGAGGAGACTCTCGAGAATAAGAACTTTTGGAACCAGAATTAAGTGGAGGGAATCAGTGTAAAAGGCCTTGGGTCAAAGAGGATGTAATGAAAATGGAACTGCTGGAAGGAACGTAAGAGAAATGAACTGGGAAAAGTGGGGGAGGGGGAGGTAGGATTTTTTTTTTTTTTTTTTTTCGTACGGAGTGAAAGATGAGAGAGATACAGTGAAATACAAGCAGACATATAACATTATAGCGTGGATGTAAGACTGTGTGTGATGTGTGGTTGGTTGGAAGGTACTGGAGGGATATTGTATCACTCCTTTGACACATTTTAACAAGCATAACAAGACTCTACATAATCGTTTCTGGTCGTGTCTGAGTTTGCTTGTGTACTGTACTAATTAGAATTCATGGAGCAATTGCAATCCGATTCGGAAAATATGATAACAATAATCACGCGTTAGACGGGGGCAAGGATAAATATTTACACATGCTTGATTAATGTTTACATGTGTATTTGGTTAAATCTGTAGTTTGTGATCGATTTGTATAGTGGAAAGGGGAGAGAAATGACAACACCGTCCTACTTTCTCTTACACTCCAGGGAACTTAGATAAAAACTCGGTTGGTGTGATGACAGAGAACTATGAAATATGAGTTATAAGGGAGCAGAGGTGTTGACATAGCCAGACCAGTTCCATTCAACCTAGTTTTTAATTATCGAAACTTGAAATATCACCACCTAACACACATTCTAATCGTCCCCTACACATGAGTTAAATAAATCCCTGTATCTGTTGTATAGAGTGTCACGTCTTTATCACTCACCCAACATATACATTACAGTTTCCCCTTCACATTCATTATCACTCCCCTATTCCTCGCCTCCGAGCGTCCCTTCCCCTTCTCTCCTCCCCACTTTAATACCAATTCGGCCCCCTTCCCGTCCCTCTCCCTAGCAGCATTTTTACCTTTTATCCCAGAGAATTATTGCATGACTCGTGTGCCTCGTAGTCCTTGCTCAGGGAACGTCCACGAACATCATCTAATATATATGTTTTGGTGATTCACAGGCTATGAGGACGTGTCGAAAGCAATTGTGAAATAGTGCACACAATATTCTTACTGACATATAGAAATCCTGTCAATAAAATCCCTGGTGAATTTGTAACTAAGGATGATATAATCGAGGATTCTATATTTAGCTTCTTAGTGAAAAAAAAAAAAACTCCATACCAAACCCCTCAGAGGCTGTGATCATTTTGCTTAAATTTTATTCTACAAGAAAGAGATTAACTAGGGTCTGTCGTTATCTAAAATTTACAAGGGACCTCCCAGGGGTTC
This sequence comes from Petrolisthes manimaculis, assembly GCA_034508575.1. Taxonomy (NCBI): domain Eukaryota; kingdom Metazoa; phylum Arthropoda; class Malacostraca; order Decapoda; family Porcellanidae; genus Petrolisthes; species Petrolisthes manimaculis. The sequence goes on along the minus strand of JAWZYT010002125.1, from coordinate 102,452 downwards.
ATGTTCAAGCTGAGGTCCGTGAAGCTGACCAGTCGGCTATTAATCCTGATGGGTAAATGGGAAACACAAATGCTACAAATGGGAAAGAGAATCACTTTAGCTTTATTACTGAAACTGATGAAATATTTTAGTACATAACTACTGTCATTTTCACCCAATATCATAAAAATAATATTGTTATATACTGTCATCCTATCAATAACCACGTTCTCATCACTCTTTCCCTGTAAATAACTATCATAATTATCAGCCTAACAAAGCTATGATACATTGCCTACAAATTGCATAAAATTTATCTCATACCAGCTTTATAAAGATATAACACTTCCTCTAAGCGCATTACATGTATCCCTGTGTATAAATTCGGATAAGCACTAATCTCTTTCCAGGTATGGATTGTAAAATTTTGGAGTCAGTCAATGTTATCACAAGAACATTATACTCCTTATATACATGTAAATAACACTAAAAAGGTGAAACACATTAGCTATTGCCCTAAGATGCAGACAGACTCCTTTGCTCCAGCTCCTCCTCCTCCTCCTCCTCCTCCTCCTCCTCCTCCTCCTCCTCCTTCTCCTCCTCCCCCTCCTCCTCCTCCTCCTCCTCCTCCGAGTTTCAAGTTAAAAGTCATCAAGATGGATCTCCCCTTCAGGAAGTGCATAAAGTTGGCAGTCGCATCCGGCAAGACAAACTGAGAACCAGGATGCCGGGAGATGAGGAGAGATGAAAGACGGAGGAGAAAATCGGGCATGAGAAGGATGGGAAGAGAGAGAGACATGACACAGAACTTGGAACACAAAGGAGATGATAAGAAAAAAATGACTACAGGATGTGAATGACGAATATGAAGACGATAGATAGAGGTGAAAGTAACGAAGATGAAATGAGTAATGAAAGATGGAGGTAATAAGAGAGGAAAATATCTTCAAATGTTAACCAGTACCATCAAATAATAAAATGCAATCAACCCTACCAAGCCTCTCTTCTGTGGATATACGGCAGCCTCCTCCTCTTTCTCCTTATCATCACCACCATCATGTAAATTTTAAGGGGCAGTTTCAGACATTTTTTTCCTCGATGAATAAACTTCCAGAGAGACAAACAAATCCATTTCCTGACTTCCACCAAGATGAGACATAACTGAACCATGACTTAGTAGATTCGGGAAGACTATAAAATAAAGTGAAGGAATGAGATGAAAGTGGAATAAAGTATTAAAAAAAAAAAGACGAGAAATGAGCGTTTCAACTCGGGATGAAAACAACTGGTGACGTGTGAAATATATGAATCCAAAATGGTAATATATTGACGGAAAATTTGAGGTTACTTTTTTCCTCGACACTTACTGACACATACAGGCCAACTTATAGTACACTGTGGACATCTGTTTTAGGACATTAGTTGGAGGAATAAGTAGCCTTTTGAATGATGCTCCAACAATATTTTATCCACGTTAGAATCCTATGGGAAATCACGAAAGAAAGAAGTTAAAGTTTCTGAAATTCTTTTATTCATGTGGGATCAGTCACATGTGATATTTTAGAAAGTAGGCAGAGGAGGAAAATATAATAAGGGAAAGGTAATTGAAGATAAAGCATGACAGATATACACACAGGCAAGCAAGAGAATATAAAGAGAGACACACACACTAACTCATCCACAAAAGGTAATTGAAGATAAAGCATGACAGATACACACACACACTCACTCATCCTCAAACAGCGTGAGTCTAGCGAGTAGGGGAGGGGACGAAGGACAAACTTGATGTCAAAGGAGATGGAAGGGGGGGGGGGGCACGAGGGACTGACACTGAAAAAATGCAGTTGTTGTTGTTGTATATATATGTGTGTGTGTGTGTGTGTGTGTGTGTGTGTGAGTGCGTGTGTGTGTGTGTGTGAGTGCGTGTGTGTGTGTGTGAGTGCGTGTGTGTGTGTGTGTGTGAGTGCGTGTGTGTGTGTGTGTGTGTGTGTGTGTGTGTGTGTGTGTGTGTGTGTGTGTGTGTGAGCGTGTGCATGTGCGTATGTGTGTGTGTGTAGAGTACTTCACATAAGCTGCCCCGGTGCGTCTGTGCTCGACCACCTCCATTATTCACAAGCCTCTCTCTCTTTGTATAGGGGATTTTTTTCTTACTGGGAGAGTCTACGTAGCATAAACATTATTTACTTTACATTATCTGCATGAGTCTGGGTGAGGTTATTTTCGGATCATCATGAAGGTTAGCTCAGGTTGAAAAAATATATACTAAGGCAGGTTGATGTTGTGCAAAGTGATATATACCAAGATTAATTACAACTATAAAGGGGTACAACACGCTTCCTGTAGGTCTGTAAGAGGATTCTGAATAATGCCACACGGCTCATGCTGACTTGCCTGCCTCTGTGTTTACGAGTTTAAGGAGGAAATTCGGTGTTGGTAGATTTATAGCAACTGAATCCTCCAAACTATTCCAAGCAACAGAACACCATTATTTTTGCTCTCCTGGTCCTGTTTCCTGGCATACTTTGGAGGAATCAAGGCACTCCTATGTAACAAAAGCGAATTACCACCTTAAGGGCCTAAAGCAAGAAGCCCTTTACAGTGCATCGAGTCACATCCCTTACTTTCACACAATGTCTAAAGTGTTGTTGTGTAAAGTTGCCTGCACTTATAACTGGTACAGGACTAGAGGACTAACAAGGCTGACTGTACTAGTTATAAGTGCTGGCAACTGTACTTTACTGCCTGCACCACGAGCTATTTTTATCATTTTTTTTTTTTTTTTCAAGGCAAGACTTGTTTGTATCTGTGTCAAGCTAGGCGTGGCTTTGTGTCTCTCCTTTGTCACCCGGGACGTACAGAAACCCTGGAATTAAACATTCTTAAGTCGTGTTTCCTGTCTTGTTGCCAGCGAAAACCAAGACCCAACCTTTATTCCGTTTGTTGTTGTTTTTTTGCTTTTATATGTGGCCTAATAATTGGTGTTTACAAATATATCTTCCGCATATGCGTCTTTGAGTTTGGATAAATCATCATAATTATACAACAAAAAGGGAATGACATTACCTTTGAATAACAACAGATAGTTACTAAAGAACATCATAATAATTAACAGAACGCTAGCAAGGTTGAAAAGATGCGATGTCTGGCTCGGGTGAGAGACGAGGGGAAGGGACGCCATGACCAAAATAAGAAAGGGATGAAGAGAGAATAAGAGCCAAAGTACAAATAATGAAAGTAAAGCAAAGAAATGGAGAAAAAATAAGGATGAAAGCTTGACGGAGAAAGAGAACTAACCGAGAGAGAGCAAGAGAAGGAGAAGGAGAGGGAATCAAGAAAAGAGAATAAGAACTGAGAGTAAGAGAATAATAAGGAAAGGAATGCAAACAAAACAACAATAAACTATAAAACAAGTGCTGTAGTATAATAGAAAGGAAGATTAAAAGTACTAACTATAAAAGTGATTTAGAATACGAGAAAGAGAAAGCGAACGAGAGAATTAGAATAGTAGAGGAGCGAGAGATTAAAGGGAATAATTCACTTTTTGTTACATTGGAGTGCCTTGATTCCTCCTCCAAAGTATGTCAGAAAAAAAAGGACCAGATGAACAAAAAAAATAATGGTGGTGTTCTGTTGCTTAGATTGTTTGGAGGATTCAGTTGCTCCAGATTTACCAACACAAAATTAAAGTGCCAAATCTGAAAGACTACTTTAATAAGCGCCATGTGATCGTGTGTGAAATTTGGAGGCTTCTGATTCTTCCTGACCATGCCACGAAACGAGTCCCTTTCAGATTTACCACCTATTATATGGATGGAGCGTGTTTCAGGAGGACCCAGAAGCCTCCAATTTTCACACACACGATCACAGGGTCCTTAATAGAACATAATAATAACATCGCCACTCATATGAAAGTGGATTAAAAAAAAAGAAAAAAGAGAAAGTATAAGTATTCGTTCACAAAGGAAGAAATGCATTAATAATCTTTAAAATGTACAACACTTTTTCCTCAGCTGAATAAATAGGATCATAAACGAAGTGGTAATAACGATACATTGAATAAACATAGGAAGAGAAGAAAATACATAAAAAAAACAGGGAAAGATCAACTCTTCTTATATAAATGTAAATCAAGAAAGGGTTTGGAAGAGAGAATAAAATTAACCTACAATAAAAGTGTAAGGAAATGTGGATAGATGATCATTGTAAGGTGTGCAGGAAAAAAAATACTACCGATAAACAAAGGAAGAACGATAAAACGACATCAACAGGAAATAAGGAAAAAAAAAAATAATGAAGGAAGGTTGATGAGAAAAGTTAATTCAATAAATAAGTTTAAGGTGGTGATTCTTTTTTGATACATTGGAGTGCCTTGATTCCCTCAAAATTTGCCAGGAAACAGGACCAGAAGAGCAACGGTAATGGTGTTCTGTTGCTTGGAATACTTTGGAGGATTCAGTTGCTCCAGATTTACCAACACGAAATTTCCTCCTTAAAATTAAGTGGAAATAATTCTCTTGTTTGTTGTTAGTAGATGGGAAGAGGACACTGATTCCTCCTAACCCTAACAGGAAACTAGACACGTTCAATGATACTAATAAGAGGGGATCTGTGTGTGTGTTTCATGGCATAGTTTGGAGGAAATCACAGACCTTCCAATTCACCAACAAGAAAACCTTCCCTTATTTAATTGAAGACTTCAGGTGCTGTATAATTTGATAGGATTACATAAATAATAATAATAATAATAATAATAATAATAATAATAATAAAAACAATAATAACAATAACAATAATAATAATAATAATAATAATAACAATAACAATAATAATAATAATAATAATAATAATAATAATAATAATAATAATAATAATAATAATAATAAAAAAAGAAGATAACATAATAGATTAATATGTCAATAATTTTTTTTATACGTATACAAAATACATTCTAAGACCACACCTGTCCCTCCTTTCCATCTACTCGGTATCATAATTGAAATTTAGTGCACTTTTGCTATTTATCATATTATTGTTCTCGTTGTCTCCAATTAAAAAGGTAATGAAAAACAAACTTCCCTCTTATACATACACCCGTTTGATTCCCTGGCACTTTTTTATTATTATTATTACTATTATTATCATTTATATTTTCATTGTGTGTTTTCTTTATGTGGTTCAGTACGTCCCTTTTCATTCGTTCTCTTTATTTCTGCTCTATCTTTCTTCTTTCATCTTCTTTGGCAAGGTTAGGTTGTGATCATTCTTGGTCTGTCTGTCTAATTACTACACTCTTCCATTCATCAAAACATTTAGTGATAACATTAAGTAGTGGTTTTGCCTGTTATAAAGTGATACTGATTGTGTGTGTGTGTGTGTGTGAGAGAGAGAGAGAGAGTTCTTGTGTGTGTGTGTGTGTGTGTGTGTGTGTGTGTGTGTGTGTGTGTGTGTGTGTGTGTGTGTGTGTGTGTGTGTGTGTGTGTAAGTGAATTCGTGTGTGTGTAAACTTTTTTTTTTCCTTGCCAGCTCACACACTCTCCCGGACTTAATGGTGGTGAGTGTGCGTCCAGATAATGGACTAATGCCTGTTAACGAGCGTCCCTCCTTTGATACCGGAGAGAAAGAGGGAGAGAAGCACTTTGAGAGACAGAGAGAGAGAGAGAGACAAGGGTGTTACTGCTTGGCTGCTGTAACATTCCTTCACTCCTTCACTCCACTACAGGTCATGTTTATTCACTGTGTACAATAAGGTTTAACACTGAATTATCTTATACTTCAGACAGAGGCGGGCACTACGTTAATTAAGGGGGTGCGGGAATAAGGGGACAGACAGCCTTTCCATTCCCATTTCTTCCCGTCGTATCCTCTTCATATTTTCCTCTACATAATTTCCTCCTCCTGTCCTCCATCGTGTCGGAAGAGGGACAACCACTTGACAATTAATGTGGCCGATTGCGGGGCAGTTTTTTTTACTCCATTTTTATATATTTTTTTTACTCTAATTAAGCATTTCATTAACTGTACTTTTTACGTACTATAAAATAATGTTCTCCACAGTCGTCACATCATAGTTCAATAATCATGATCCCTATAATATTCAATAAATATGATTCCTATAAGAGTCAATAACAATGATACTCATAATACTCAATATCATAATACTCAATATCATAATACTCAATATCATAATACTCAATATCTATTATCATTATCTCTATACTATTCAATAACCATGATCACTACGAGACATAAACAATGATCCATATAATACTCAATATTTTTCATCACCATAAACTTCATTTATCAAAGTCTGCACCGAAGGCAATCACTAGTTACAGGAAATATCCAATTAATATCCTACAGGTGTATAATATAACATGTTTAATGCTCTCATATAAAAGCAGTCTATAGTCACACAAATGATCAAAATCAAAATATATATACGTTATAATTACATCCACATACATTTTTCCATTACAAGATTATCATATACATCTGAGGGCTATCAATGTGTTTATACAAGTCCATATACAGCACTGGCAAACCTGAATTAAGGGTATAGTATACTTTGGGTACTTTGGAGATCCTTGATTCCTCCAAAGTACGCCAGGAAACAGGGTAAGATTGAAAAAAAAAAATACTGGTGGCCTGTTGCTTGGAATAGTTTGGAGGAATCACTTGCTCCATATTTACCAACTCTGTACCATCCCCTTAAATATCGGCATGAACAAATAAAAAAATACATTAATTAACAGACACACAACAAACGAACGAACGAACAAGACAAAACAAAACAACTGAAATTATGGACTGTCAATAAATAACTCGGCTCTAATCACGTTTTCCCCAGTAACGAATAATTAAACACGTATTGTTATCATTCTTATTTCATTCATTTGATTTATCCAGGAACTCAAAATTTTCCCACCACCACATTCTTACACGTTTAGGGAGATCAAACAAATTACTTGATTGATACGAGGGTTTTCATTGCACGGTGCGAGATTATCACGCAGGCTATATAGAGGGAAATGTGTTGTTTTATATCTGTATATTTTTAGGGAAGAGTGAGTGAGAAGGTGAGTATGAGAGAATAAATGAACTGGAGAGAGAGAGAGAGAGAGAGAGAGAGAGAGAGAGAGAGAGAGAGAGAGAGAGAGAGAGAGAGAGAGAGAGAGAGAGAGAGCAATATAGGATGAGGAGGAAAGATGTACGAGAGAAGTTTGGCAGTGTTAACGTGAGCGGCGGGTGGTGGTGGTGGCGGTGCACATAAACATAAGCACACACACACACACACACACACACACACACACACACACACACACACACACTCTGGTTCACACACAACACATGTATAATTATAATCTACACATACACACATACACAAGAGTACAAAGAATACGAAACCACACAATAAGGAACAGAAACATTTCTACATTGATACATTCTCCATCACGAATAAATACTGATCACTATAAAATCTTACTTCTCTGCAAATATTAGAGATACACAATTGGAAGGCAACGCGGAATGTGTGAGAGGAATGACAGATAATCCGGAAATAAAGCAAGGAGTATATATATATAGTTATTTAAAGATCAATATTAATTAATAGTTATCGACATCACAAGTGTATTTATATATTTGACTGTCTGGAAAACTCTATAATCTCTACTCTGCGTTTAAGTTATGGGTCTTTTTGATAGTAAAACCCTTTAATAATTATCAGAGTAAGGCCTGATACAGTGTTTAATGAGTTGAGCTCGCAGGTAAAAAAAAAAAATCACGATTTGATTTTCGGAGCTATCAGAATTTTTGACTGGATGACTTCCACTTTCACTGTTCACTCAGAAAATAAGTAGATACAGAACATAAAAGTATATTAACTACCTTACAGGCTTTTATGACTTCCATCCATGTAGGTGAACTGGTGAAGGTCTCTGATTCCTCCAAACTAAGACAGGAAACAACAGACGCCATCAGTGGTGGTATTCATAAGAGGATCTGTTGTTTGTTTCGTGGCAGAGTTTGTAGGAATCACAGACCTTCCAATCCACCAACGAGAGGAAAGGAAACAGACGCCATCAGTGGTGGTATTAATAAGAGGATTTGTTATTTGTTTCGTGATATAGTTTGTAGGAATCACAGACCTTCCAATTCACCAACAAGATAACCTCCCCCTCTCCCCCTGAACCATCAGATTTTACCCTGTTACGAAATTCGGTGCTTGGAACTCATGAGACTGCCTGCCTGCCTGGTGGCTCTTTGGCGGACTGGACTGTTGTTGTGTATAGGATGTAATATGAAACACTTATACTCGTTCCATTTATTAGGACTTTACTTGCGGCCACTCCAAGTTTCCTTAATGGTCCTGTGCTAGTCTTAAGCTTTCGGATTTTGTGGGGTGCTTCACGGGAGGGGTTGGGGGTTGGGGGTTGGAGGGGGGGGGGGCAGATGGTGTAGTTATTTACCGTTGGAGGGACCTCAACTTATTTTTTACTTTATGTCATTATTCTGTTCAACTTAAACAGTGTACTTTGGTTCGGCAGTACATATACTAACTTAATTTTTTTTCTTCTTCAAAGTTTCCTAGGACCAAAATGAAACTACACTTTAATACAATTTAGAGTCAAAGTGTAATGAGTTCATAATTATGTTTAATTCAAATGCAAATACAATTCCCCTTTTCAAAACAAAATATTGATATAGTTATTTCACACTGGAAAAGAGGTGTATAGAAATATTAAGAAATATTCAAGGAATTTAATGCTGTAGGTTAAGACATTATTTTTAATAGTTTTCCAAAATATTCATGTTAAACTACTAAACCAACAATATTTTTTTTCACTAATCAAACCCTACGACATCTTTCTACTATATAATGGACAATAATTTATATTTATCCAACATTCATAATGGCATTACACAAAATAAGTTCAATTAATGTTGTAAAATACGAGTGATATATTTGGCTCTTTGATCACAGGTTTGTATTCAATTATTTTCCTCTACTAAAAGCAACAGGGAAATGTTTGTGTTTAATCACCTTTGTGTTGGAATAATTCAAGCAGCACATAATGTTGAAAAATGACGCCACGTGTTAATCTCATCAATATTACTGTACTAAACACTTGTAATAAAAATGTCCATTGGGGATAATATGTATTTAAAGTCAGGGAAAGGCAACTCAGAATAAAGTTCAGCCTCGCTCTTAACTCCGTCCAAACTAATTCGTAGACGAGGAATGTTCAACGTCAGCCTTATTTAACGTGAGTCGAGGCTTGGCGAGTTAAAAGCCTTTACAATTTCCAGGCTGGCTAAATGGATCCCACACCACCAAGCTCATGAAAATTGCCAGAGGGAGGCCTTCACTTCCAGGCCGGAATCGGACCTATTCTGACATGGCTAACCCGGCAATTTCCTCCTCAATGCTACCAATGAATAACCTGTTGAATTACTACGCATTCTGGCCGAATCGTTCCGCCTCGCTCTGATTTTGTCGGCATTTTCTCACAGGTGAATTTTGTACGTCATAAATTTTGTATAGAAAAGTGTATTGTTTCTACTTTTGAATAAACTGGATCTAACTGGCAGTACATTAATGGTGCAGTGAACACACATCTTGTCACCACAACACACCTCACCTCCCGTGTAGTGTAGTGTAGTGTAGTGTAGTGGGTCGATGGTGCCACGGTGAATTAATGGAATTAGTGCCAGCTTGACCAGTGAGTGGGCACGTGGGGGTGGAGGAGAGACAGAGGCACAGCAGAATGGTAATTGTGGAGAGGAAAAGGAAGGAATTAATAACGAGGAGAGTGGGTGATTGTGGCAAAGAAAAAAAAAGAAAACTTAAGTGAAGAAAGAAAGAATGAAAAGTGTTCCAACCATGTGGTAAACATTGATGAACAAATGTACAAATATAATCCAATAACGGAGGGATAACTGCCATTAGCCTATGATTCGGGGCACCTGAAGC
>JAWZYT010002125.1:0-87500 GCA_034508575.1 Petrolisthes manimaculis | reverse complement strand
TGAAGGACTCCCCAAGCCTCCTATTTTCTGACTACATCACAGGGTCCTTAATCACTCAACACTCATTATGTCATCACTCTATCTCAAGTTACTGCTACCATCATAAATATTATAACTTTCCCTACACTACCATCTAACTTTAAATACCCTCATCTCCCTCCCCCTTCATCCCACCTCGGCCCCCTATACTTGGCCATCCATCTCTATCCATCACTCCTCACCTTTCCTTCGCTATTCATTCACTCGCCCATAATCATCCCCATCCATTACCCACACACTCGCTCTATCCCTACCAAAATTTCTGTCCTTTCTACCGCTACCAACTCTACTACCACTACTACCAGCCACACTACCCCTTCTACTACCACTACCACTACTACCAGCCACACTAACTCTTCTACCACCACTACCACTACCACCCACACTAACTGTTCTACCACCACTACCACTACTACCACCCACACTGACTCTTCTACTACCACTACCACCACTACCACACTAACTTTCTTACTCTCCTCTCCATTAAACACCACTCACTATATCTTCCACACTATCATTACCTTCACACCACTGAGTTATAATATTCAGGTATATTGATAATGTTTATATACTGTACAGGCGATGCTATATAAAGGAGACATAACTCTTTGACGAACTGAACTCTAAAGCTGGGAAAAAAAAGAGGAGTAAGAGAGAAGCAAAACAAAATAGAAAAAAAACATACAAATGACAAGGACAATACCAAAATTATTATGTGAGTTAATTCAGTAAAGAAAAGGCATTAAAAAAATAAAACACGTACAAATGAAATGAAATGAAGAAATAGAAAACAAGGTTGATAATTATAGGAAGGGGAAGAGAACCAAAAATATGATGAAGCGACGAGAAGTTAAACACAAGAAGACAGGTGCAAAAAAAAAAAAAAAAAAAAAAAAAAAAAAACGAAAGAAAGTAAAAAAGTAAAAAAAAGAAAGAAAGAAAAATCCCTTGCTCACACACAGAAGAAAAAGGTGAATATTGACCTTCCAAAGCAAAAGGTAATTAGATGATTAATTTCCTCTTCAACAATGGAGGAAAAGAATAAGATAGATAGATAGATAGATAGATAGAGATAGATAGATTGATAGATCGACTGGTAGATTGATGGATATAGATAGATGGATAGATAAACTGATAGATAGATAGATAAACTGATAGATAGATAGATATAGATAGATAGATAGATAGATAGATAGATATAGATAGATAGATAGATAGAATGAATTAATAATGAAACAGACGAAGACGGTGAATGAGGGGAAGAAAATATAATGCATCAATCAAACGAAGGTAGAGAGAGAGATCATAGCTAGACAGATATTTCAATAGAGATAGACAATGTATAAACAAAGGACAAAAATATTAATAACTATACGAAGATAGAGAGAGATCCTTCTGTACCTACTCACTCACTTACTCACTCACTCATCTAATCCAATCACTCATTCACCCATCCAATCACCCATTCACCCATCCAATCACTCATTCACCCATCCAATATTCGCGCCATCCAATCGATGAAGATAGTAATAGATCCTTTTGGTCCTGCTTACTCACTCACTCACTCACTCACTCACTCACTCACTCACTCATCCAATATTCGCGCCATCCAATCGATGAAGATAGTAATAGATCCTTTTGGTCCTGCTTACTCACTCACTCACTCACTCATTCATTCAGCCATCCACTCACCCATCCATTGTTGGCGCCTTCCAAGAAATCCGTCACGTCAGTCGGCTCGTTACCCTCCGCTGTTTACCCTCGCCAAAGTTGTTCAGGAGCTTTTAATGAGCCGACCTGCATGCCGCTGCTCTCCTTCCTTCCTTCCTTCCTTTCCTTTCAGCCCAGGAAGGAAGGAAGGCGCCGCGGCAAGGCTCAATTACCCTTAGTAAGATTACAACTGATGTCTTTTTTGGAGGAAGTCTGTATGCAAAATTATTATCAGTGGCATATTTTTACATTGATAATATCGTATGCTTGTAATTGTTATAGTTCGCATCGTCAGTCCCCTTCCTATGAGCCAGTTATACGTGGTTGCAACTGTACACTTTGCAATTATACAAACGAATATGTTTTTATATGAACAATTCCACGATGAATAATATATAGCATAGGCTTAGGAAATGAATAAGAATGAATGGTGGTGAGTGACTATAGGAGCAGCCTACGAGATGAATAACATTAAACTGTGAACTTAACAATAATAAATCTTTACATATTATCTATTAATAATGAAATGACGTCTATAATAAATCAAGGCTCGTATTATCTATTCACTTACCAGAACAGGAAGACTTCAACTCGGTCGCCTCTCTCACATACACAACACAAACACACACACACATACCTGTCGGAAAAGGGAGAGGTGCATGGAGTAAGTAAAATGGTGTGTAATTGTGGCCTCGAAAATTAGATTACTGCTAAACTGGTTGTGTTTCAGAATGCCTCCCAACGTCCGAATGTGTGTGTGGCATTTTAATATCAGCCAGTTTGTGAATTTTTCCCGGCTGCTGTTGTTTGTGTAATATGTTTTCATGTACGATGTTAAAAAAAAAATGTTATATACGTGATGCGATGGATGTACTGTACGTCAAACAGCGACATAATAATAATAATAATAATAATAATAATAATAATAATAATAATAATAATAATAATAATAATAATAATAATAATAATAATAATAGTAATAATAATAATAATATTCATTCACCTCTGTACCCAGTTTTTGTTTAAGTTTATGTTCTATGCAATGTCTTATCACTTAACGCAGTAGTTCATTGTCACATACCACTGTCTATATCAAAGGCAAATCATGTCACGCAACACCTCATTTAAAGCAGGAGAGTCACTATATTTTCCCTCCAGGTCAATTTTGGTTAACGCTCGTCGATTTCATTCACCTCAGGACACTTACTATATACGCAGGCATATACGAGTAGCCTATTACTATTCTATTCTCATCTCATCTTATGCATACCTATTGTGAAACCTGAACACACAATAACTGAACATTCACACTTTTATATTTCTTCGATCTTGTCAATATTTATCCTTCCTGTAGTTAAATAAAAACGATACGAATGAAATTGTACTAATGAACATACATCACTAATATTCAACCTTTCAATATTATTACGATACTGTTGTTGCTACCACACACACACACACATTAACATAAAAAAGAGAGGCCCATAATATTATAATTCACAGGATTAGAGTAGATCTGCCATTACCGTTATTACTACACCATTAGCAGACGTACTGGCCATAAGGATTACAGTAGCCCCGCAGCAGTGGTTCATCTCTCTCTCTCTCTCTCTCTCTCTCTCTCTCTCTCTCTCTCTCTCTCTCTCCTTAGTGACGTCCATTAACACTAACCTTCCCAAGTCTCTCGTGATACAGGGACGCTTGACAACCTACTGTATTATTGGATTTGTCGCTGTTTCTTCCCAAGTCTCTCGTGATATAGGGACGCATGAAAACCTAGGTTCTGTGTTATTGTATTTTGTCTTAGCCTGATTCTATTTAACTTCATTGGACCTCACCTAACACAGTCTACCCAACCCGGCCTTACCCAGATTAAGATAATCTTATTAAAACTGGTCTTGCCTTCCCTAGAGAAAGCAATAATTCCCTGTACCATTACGGATTTCGGAATAACGTAACTGGCTGTAGTTGTGCACTGTTATGGCTTTAGTATATTATAATCCATATGCTTAAAACCATGCAACATGCACTGTCTGTAATCAACATTAGTATTTGTTTAATATATAATGAGTAGCTGGATGTTTGAAGGAGGTCAAGTGAAATAATAAACCTACATTTGAAGTACATAGATGGGTTTAATAAATAATCCTTCCAAAAACATTAAGATTATTTCAACTGTATTTGCTTCAACGAGCTTTATAGAAAAACTATAGTCTGTGATAAAACCGATCTTCGTCTCACAGTAATGTTCATTTCATCAAATTATTTAGAAAACATGTGACATATGGTTATCACAGTTACAACACGTACAGTCCACATATCGCTGAGGTGCTGATCCCCTGACATTTCTGTTCTAGTTTACTAAGGCATTGGACCCAAAGGAGCATACTGTTGTGTGTACCAATGTAGCAGAGGAAGGGGTTTGTTGAGGCCACGGTATCATCATAAGTTTTTGATGAGGGTCCCGGGGAGATAATGAGCCCTAATAGCAGTGTTGAAGGTCACATGTTACTGGATGACAGTGATGAGGCACACTAAGTATTACTCTCACACCAGGTACCTCATACTTACCCACCTGTCAACACACAAACTAGTGATGGTGCAGGCAGGGCTTATACAAGATTTCGCCTCCTCACCATAATTGGACCTTGATGATAATTACACAAAACAGAGAGTCTTATATAATAGCTGGCATGCGTACAAACAATAGAGCTGATTTCAAACTAACATACTTTACTTAATCGTCTTAAACCTGACTTGCAAATGACCTCAGGCTACTTGAAGATAGACTATATATGCAGGTTTGGGATAGCAAGTGCAATACATACAAACAATATAGTTGATTTCAAACTAACATACCTTACTTAATCGTCTTAAACCTGACTTGCAAATGCCCCCAGACTACTTGAAGATAGACTATATATGCAGGTTTGGGATAGCAAGTGCAATACATCCATCTATCAATAACAGTTTGGAGGTAGTAAAGCGAAGGTGACTGAGTGAGTACAACTGGTAGAGTGAATGGTTGTTGTCTGTCTGTCTGTGTGTGTGTGTACATTACTATTGTTTGTTGTAGGGTGTCGAGTAGTGTTGCACAATGCAGGAGGGAATTTGCAAGTCTTCCTATTCACAGGACAACAGTTCTAGTCTAGTGTTCTCTCTCTCCTTCCCTACCTCTCCTCTCTCACTCCTTCACTTTCTCAGTCCCTTTCTCTCACTCCCTCTCTCAGTCCCTTTCTCTCTCAGTCCCTTTCTCTCTCAGTCCCTTTCTCTCTCACTCCTTCACTTTCTCAGTCCCTTTCTCACTCATTCCCTCTCTCTTTCAGTCCATATCTCTCTATCACTACCTCACTTTCTCAGTCCCTCACTCTCTAACTCCCTTATCTCTCCCTCACTTTCTCAGTCTCTTTCTCATTCACTCCCTCTCATTCTCTCACTCCCTTATAAATCCTTTGGTCTTAATTTTTCTCTCTAACAATTGTAACAGACCAATGGATGTTTATAGGGCCAGAGACATAAGGTGAAGGGAGGGAGTGATTGGAGCGATATAGACGAGGCAAATTGGGTTTTATGCGATGCTGAAACGGGAAACGAGTGGGCGGTTAATATACTGTGTGTGTGTCTGTGTCTGTGTCTGTGTGTGTGTGTCTGTGTCTGTACGTGTGTGTGTGTTTCTTCCTTTCTCATCTCCCATTTCTTTCTTGTGTCTCTTTATTTGCATTCTTAGCTACACATCTCTCGTCCTGACACAATTCCTCTCATCTTTCGTTCTCAACATTTCCACTTTTCTTATGACCTTCTCCCAATCAGCATCAGTTCATTTTATATTCCTCTGCATCCTTCCCTACTTTTCTTAACCCCATTTCGCTCTCACTCTGTCTCTCATTTTATACCTCTCTCTTCACTCCTTTTTCTCTCTCATTTCTAACCTTTCATCTCCTCTCACTCACTCTCCCTCCTCTCTTTCTATTTACCTACCCTCTATTCATTCTATTCACTCAATATCACTCCTGCTTGTTAACCCTGTCTACCACTCTCATTCTCTCTCCCTTCTACCTTTCTTCATCACTTCCTCTCCTCACTCTACCTGTCTCCACCATTCTTCCTCTCTCTTTCCTACATCTCT
The DNA here is from genome assembly GCA_034508575.1 of Petrolisthes manimaculis. Lineage (NCBI taxonomy): Eukaryota > Metazoa > Arthropoda > Malacostraca > Decapoda > Porcellanidae > Petrolisthes > Petrolisthes manimaculis. Next base: position 81,625 of record JAWZYT010002125.1, on the reverse strand, counting down.
ACACTCCCTCCGTCTCTACCTCTCTCCACCATCCTTCCACTCTCTTTCTTACTCTTCCCTCTCCTCTCCTCTCTTTCTACATCTCTACACACTCCCTCTGTCTCTCAGCCTCGCGTCGCTAAAGACCCCAAATTGAGAATCGATATCGGTGATGGTGGCTGGCCTCGTGTTTTATTGCAGTCAAAATGTCTTCGCTCTTCATAGTGGAACCATTTATGTCGCCCTCCCTGCCCTCCCTGCTGCCTCCCTGCCTTGTACTTTGGGTGAAGGGGAGGTGGAGGAGGTGGAGAAAGGGAAGGAGGTGGAGAAAGGGAAGGAGGTGGGGAAATGGGAGAGGAGTGAGAGGTAAAGGAGTGAGAGGAGGAGGTAAAGGGAGAATAGAAGTAAAAGGAGTAGCTAGGTAGAGGAGTGAGAGGAGGTGGGGAGTGAGAGGAGGAGGAGGTAAAGGGAGACGGAGGTGACACGGAAACACATCAACACGAAAACACACCTCGACAAAAAAACAAAAATAAAACACACACACACACTCCAACAATACAATACAACACCTCTACAGCAAAATACACCTCATTACATAAATACACCTTGACACAAAAAAATACACCAACAGCAAAATACAACACCTCTACAGCAAAAAACACCTCATTACGAAAATACACTACGACACGAAAAAAATACACCCACAATACAATACAATACCTCTACATCATTATACAGCAACAATACAATACGACACCTCTTCTACACCTCTATACAGCAACAATATACCTCAGTACAAAGGAGGTAGGCTATATAGAGTTCAACCTGGCAGTCCTTTAAGTTCAACCTGGCAGTCCTTTAAGTTGAGATAAGACCTGTGGACTTCCTGTAATAATAGGACTTTGTTACTCCCGGTGTGTGTGTGTGTGTGTGTGTGTGTACTGGCGAGGCTAAATTGGGTGAAATGAAGGACGAGAGAGTGAGAGAGCGAGGAAGGTATATATAGTAGGTGTGTGTGTGTGTGTGTGTGTGTGTGTGTGTGTGTGTGTGTGTGTGTGTGTGAGAGAGAGAGAGAGAGAGATAAGGGGCTGGAGGGGAGAAGTAATGCTTGGACGATAAGAGAGATGGGTTGCATTGAGAGGGGGAGGGAAGAGTAGGGAGGAGTAGGGAAGGGGAGGGGTGGGGAGGGGCAGGGGTGGGGAGGGGCAGGGGTGGAGGAGAGAAGAGTGGGGGAGGGGCAGAGAGGAGAGGGGGCAGAGAGGAGAGGGGGCAGAGAGGAGAGGGGGAAGAGAAGGGGAGGTGTAGGGAGGAGAGGGGAAGAGAGGGGAGGGGCAGAGAGGAGGAGAGAAGAGTAGGGGAGGAGGAGAGAGGAGTGGGGGAGGGGGAGGTCGTGGGCGGAGTGAAGTAGTAGTAGGAAGGGAAGGATAGAATCGAGAGGTCCAAAAGAGAATGTCCCTGTGATCGTGTGTGAGACTTGGTGGTGGCTTCTGATTCCTCCTGACCATGCCACGAAACAAGCTCCTTCCATATAGGTGGTGTTTCGTGGCAATATTTGAAGGACTCTCTTTCTATCCTCCAATTCTCGGACTACATCACAGGGTCGCTTAAGGAAAGAGGAGAAATGAAGCGAAGAGAGAAAGAGCGAGAGAGAGATCAGAAAAAGAGTGAAAAATATGGAACGAGAATAATATCAAAAGAGAGAAGTACAAGATGCAGAGGAATATTGAAGAAAGGATAAGGCATGAAGGCATGAAGGAGGGGAAGGAGTAGAAAATGGAATATGGGAAACACACGAAAAAAAAAGATAAAAAAAGGAGGAATAAAAAGAGAAGTACAAGGAAGAAGAGGAGGAGGAGAAGTAGGAGGAGGAGGAGAAGTAGGAGGAGGAGGAGGAGAAGTAGGAGGAGGAGGAGGAGAAGTAGGAGGAGGAGGAGAAGGAGGAGGAGGAGGGAAAGCTGGAAATGCACAGAGGGTTAAAGGTAAGGGGAAATTATGAGGCAACTGGGGTGTGAAGAGGCAGATAACTAAACAGCAACCATTTACACACACACGAGAGAGAATAGGCGTGAGGAAGTACTGGATAGGGTGAGTGTGAGGGAGAGATAAGACCAGACCACACCACACCAGACCCAAACACTACAAATAGAATTATGTTTATATTCTCTTATGATATTTGGACACACCTATTTATTTATTGTACACTCGCCATCCAAAATGTGTATCCAGTTCTTGTTGAAGTTTCGATTCATTTGACACACTGGTGAACCAATTAAAACACTTATCCTGTTTTATATTTGCTTGATCAGGCTATTCAAAGCAAGCCAGAATAATATATATTTTGGATTACAATAATTCGATAATTTCCTGACTAAGTATGTTATAATTTAATGATTTTCATATTAATAACACCACATTTTTTTATGCAATATGAGATAGGTAAGAGGTAGAAATGAATGGAGGGGGGAGAGAGAAATGAATGGAAGGGGTGGGGAGAAATGAAAGGAGGGGGGGGGGGGAGAAATGAAAGGAGGAGGGAGGGAGAAATGAAAGGAGGTGGGGAGGGGGAGGGAGAAATGAAAGGAGAGAGGGGGGGGGAGGTAGAAATGAATGGAGAGTGAAGAAGGAAGAGACATCGGATTAGAGGGACCGAGAGAAAAAAAAGTGAAAAAAAGTGTATATTGAGAGGTAAAATGAGGGAAGTGGAGGCTCCTTACGACCCGTCACCCCAGATGGGATTATTATGTGTTTTTCTGGAGTCGTGAGAGAAGAGAGAAAATGAGAGATAGAGATAGGGAAAGAGAGAGGCAGAAACCGAGACATAGACAGAGAAAGAGTGAGATACAGGGGCAGAGAGAGAGAGAGAGAGGATAAAGACAGACACACTGGGATATAAATAAACATAGACAGGAAGAGAGATAAGTATAAACAGACAGTGATAGAAATAAACAAAAACAAAAACAGAAAGAGAATGAGCGAAGAGAAGAGGGGGAAGATAGAACAGGAGAGAGAGAGAGAGAGAGAGAGAGAGAGAGAGAGAGAGAGAGAGAGAGAGAGAGAGACGAGTGTAACAGAAGATGAAGTAGAGAAGTGAAGGTGGAAAGAGAGGGACGAAAGAGTGTGAGGAGGGAGGGGAAGAGAAATTGCTGAGGTCTGAAGGAGGAAGAGGAGCAAGAAGAAGAAGTAAGATGAAGAGGAGGTGGAGGAGGAAGAAGGAGAAGAGGGAAGGAAGAGCGTGTGAGTAGAAAGAGAGGGGACGAGAAATTGCCTGAGATTGGAAATGAAGATAAGAGGGGAAAACAAAATGGAAAGGAGACGGAGTTTGGAGAGAAGAAGAAGGAGAAGAAGAAGGAGGAAGAGAAAAGTGAAGAGACAGGATTGGATGTTTTGAAGTAGTGCAGAAGAGAAGCTACGAGTTTCTCTCCTCTTTCTCTTTTACTTTTCTTTGTAGTGTATTTTCTGTCCCTCTTTCACGAAGGATATATACTGTAGGGTGATCGAAATGTATTCACACAGACGAATAAAAATGAAGTGATTATGAGGAAGGCATAAATAGAGAGAGAGAGATGCAAAGAACGAGGGAAAAGAAAACAAAGTAACCAAAGAAAAAATGAACTGAAATGAGTTAGTAATGAACGGTAAGAGGCAGACGGTGAGACAGAGAAGTAGAAGTGAAAGTAGGTAATGAGACAGGACAGCAGAGGAAGAAATCACTCCTGCCACCACAGCCTCATATGGAGTTATATTCAAGGGGACCTCACCACCAGACCAGAAAGTAACAGTCGACCTTCACAACCCAGGAAGAGGAAAGAAGGAGGAAGAGAAAGAGGAGGAATAGGAAGAGGAGGAAGAGAAGGAAGAGGAGGAGGAGGAAGAGGAAAGGAGGAGGAGGAAGAGGAGGAGGAGGAAGAGGAAAGGAGGAGGAGGAAGAGGAAAGGAGGAGGAAAGGAGGAGGAGGAGGAGGAAACCACAGAACGTTTATAGCCTTCCACGAAAGTAATAAAGCCACGAAAGAAAAGCCTACTCCTACGAAATTATCTGGGTATGCCTCCCTCTCTGTTTACTCTAGCGACAGCATAATGTTTCCCTACGACCCCACTCGTGGCCTGATCCCCCTCCATATCAGCTGATGACCGCTCGTTATATTCTTATCAGCCCTGCCCTGCCCTGACCTGACCTGACCTCTAGCACCACCACAGGTCAGGGTAAGACGACAGCTATGGTGTGGGTGCCTGCTGCTGCTGCTGAGGTGAACGCCATCTGCTTCACAATAATAACTATCCAAATAATTCTCTATTTCCACTTTGAGAATTTTACAGCTCCCCAATTCACCTTCACCCTTGGGTTCGATAGAAGCGAAATTGAACGAGTTAAAAAGCTGACGATTCCTAGCTGATTGGGCATTACAAAGAGACCACAAAAACGTCTCCCAGAATATTACCGTGCTAAGAATGGTCAGTAATCCTGGCGGTGAAGAAAATAGAATTGGTACTTGCGTTTCAGACATAATAATTGTGATATGCTGCTTTCAGGTTTGACGAGCGATAACGTTCAGGTCGAGCCAAATGCATCACGAATTAGTAGTACTCGTGTGTGAACCATTTCCTTTCCCGAATATATACAGCGTGCCATCACCGACCGTGACATTATATAGCCTCGACGACCGGATGCAAGGATAGTAATTAGGATCAGATCATAATACAAAAGTCTCGGCAATTCGGTGATGTGATATTAGTAAGGTGGTAAATAGTGAGTGAAGTGTGGGTGGGTCTTGGAGCACTGGAGGCCACGGATGTAACTGACCAACACGCCCCCCCAAGGTACTCACATTGTACTGATCTTAAACCTGTTTTGGACGTGACGGCAGCTCAAGCTCAAGGTGGGTGTATCAGACGAGGAAAATATTAGTCTCTCTCTCTCTCTCTCTCTCTCTGGTTGTGTGTCTGTGTGTGTGTGTCTGTGTGTGTGTTTGTGCAAATATTTGTGCATATAGCCTATTCTTTTACTGAAAAAATATAACATGAGCAATCTAAATATATCTTTTCACCCTCTCTCCCTTCCTCACTTACTTCTCTCTCTCTCTCTCTCTCTCTCTCTCTTTCAGACTATTCCTTCGTTACCTTTCAAAACTCTTTTTACCTCCCACTTCACAAAATCTCTTCTCGTTTCTTCTCTCCTATTCAATATATATTTTTTTTTCTTTACCATTTCGCCTCCCATATTTCCCTACTCCCTCTTCCCTCCTCCACTCCCTCTGTTCTTTTTCTCTTTCCCCTCCTCCCTCTCCATTTTCTCCCTCTCCCCTTTCTCCACTCCCTCTGTTCCTATTCCCTTGTCCCTACTCCCTCTTCCCTTTCTCCCTCTCCCTCTGTTCCCATTCCCCTTTCTCCCTCTCCCTCCGTTCCCATTCCCCTGTTCTTACACCCTTTCCCCTTCCCTCCATCTCCCTCTGTTCCCATTCCCCTGTTCTTACACCCTTCCCTTCCCCTTCCCTCCCAGCTGGTGACAAAAGCCGTACAAAAACAATAACAAACAGAGGCACAGCAAACACACAACAACGCCGAAGCCTCTGACCGTACGCCACTCTTCATTCAATTTGCTCCTTTTTCCTCCCCCTTTATCTGATTTCCTCCCTGCCTCCCAAACATCACAATCATCCTCTTTCTCCCTTGTACGTCTCTCTCTCTCTCTCTCTCTCTCTCTCTCTCTCCCTCTCTCTCTCTCTCTGTGTGTGTGTGTATGTGTGTCAATGTTTCTCTCTTTCTCTTCCCCCTCTGTTCTGTATATAATTATCCGTCTCTTTTTGTCTCTCGTTTATTGTTCTTGTGTGTTTATGATTTATTTTTATTTTTTCCTATTTCGTATTTTGTTTATCTTCTCCTCTCCCTCTTCCCCTCTTCTTCTCTCCCCTAACGTTTGCTTTTAATGAATAATTAAGTAGTCAGTATCTGTCCAAAATTATTAGACGCATAAAAATATCATTATATATTTCTAGTACTGTATTGTATGTATGATCTAGTTTGTCACTTTTATTGTCAGATATATACAATAGTCTAGTGTTGGTGTTGAATATAAGCCAAAGTATACCAAAGTTAAATTTTTAGCCAATTAATTTTCCCGACTTGTTTTGCTCCCCTCACCAACCCTCATCCCCGTCCCTCCCATAGTCCCTCCCATAGTCCCTGCCATAGTCCCTGCCATAGTCCCTGCCATAGTCCCTGCCATAGTCCCTCCCATAGTCCCTGCCATAGTCCCTCCCATAGTCCCTGCCATAGTCCCTCCCATAGTCCCTGCCATAGTCCCTCCCATAGTCCCTGCCATAGTCCCTTCACCCCACTCCCTCTCGGTCAACAACGGTCCCTACACCCGTGAGGTACCTAACACTGCAAAATAAAATAAAATAAAATTATATATATATATATATGTACTGTATATATCAGATCTTCAGAACATAGTTGGTTTAACATCCCTTTACATATCGTGTTCCTATGTTATGCTCCATTATTCACTATACAGTACAGTACAGTACAGTATATATATATATATATATATATATATATATATATATATATATATATATATATATATATATATATATATATATATATATATATATATATATATACAGTATTTGAAATCCGTTACGTCGAAGTGAAAATAGGATGAGTCTCGGGAGAAGAAGCATACAGGAGGTCAGCAGCAAAATGTAGAGAGAAAAATGTAGGTGTGGATAGAAACTCAGAGAAGTGGGTGTGGGTGTTGAAAGGGAGGTCATGGGAGTGGAAGCGGCCGACAGAGGGGAGGATGCCTGAGGGAAGCAAATTAAAAACGTGGGTGGTTCCCCCTCGCTCTGGGCCGCGGGAGGTGGGGCCGCGGGACATGAGATACCAGCTGTTTTTGTCGCTTTGTTTTGACCTTGTATCTACCTCCTTGTCCTTGCTGCTAACATCTTTATCTTTATTTCAGTTTGTGTATATATTTTAAGTTACTGTTATACCATAGTACCAATACATAAAGATATTTTATTTTCTGTATATATAATAATTTTAAGTTATTATTTTATTTACTGTATATATAATAATTTTAAGTTATTATTTTATTTACTGTATATATATTATACTTTTAAGTTATTATTTTATTTACTGTATATATATTATAATTTTAAGTTATTATTTTATTTACTGTATATATATTATAATTTTAAGTTATTATTTTATTTACTGTATATACATAATAATTTTAAGTTATTATTTTATTTACTGTATATATAATAATGAGTCCTACTTCCTCTATATGTTCTTTTCTATGTTGTAATGATAATTAATACTGATCTGTGTCACTCCCTTCAGCTCTACATATTATTTTCCCCTTGGAACTCAATTCTCTCACCTTTGTTTATTAATTATCCTTTATTATCACTTATTCCATTTTCAATCTTCCTTTATTGCATTTCTATTACAGTACCTTATTCTCCCTTTCTCCTCTGCTTCCCTTTCAATTTGCATCTTTTTAATGAAATCTCTTGTTCCCGTTCCCTTTCTCTTTTTTCATTGTTTCGTGTTTTCTCTTTCTTCCCTTTTAATTTTCCATAATATTTTTTCCATTTCTTTGAATATTTCGTAAGCTATCCCAATGCCCTGTTGTTTTCTGTCTCGTGCTCTGATCGACATCTCACTTCTTTTTCCATCTCAATTTACCATTCCATCTTTCGGGTGAATGAAAGTGAACAACAACAACAACTAAAATCAATAGTAAACAACAAGCAACAACTAAAATCAATAGTAAACAACAAGCAACAACAACTAAAATCAATAGTAAACAACAAGCAACAACAACTAAAATCAATAGTAAACAACAAGCAACAACAACAAAACAGTGTGTCGTCATTATGATCAACAACAATAACAACAGCAACAACTTCAACAAAACCACAGTCTCCTTATCGTAAATTTATTCCACTGGTAATCCATCACGTTTTGCTGCAAATGGTTCCTTTCCTGTAAACATAAATCACTTCCCACCACAACCCCCTCCGTATACCTCCATGGCATATATACCCTCTATAGAAATAAAACCTTCCCTTCCCCTTGTAGCATTTCCTCTCCATTCTTCTCTCATGCAAAATAGTATAGAATCAGATACTTCCTCCCTCCCTCCATCCTTCCATCCTATCCCATCCATTCACGTGGTTGGTTATCCTATCCCTCATCCTCAGTGGTATCCTAAATCCTCTTCAGTCGATCCCCTACCTACCTACCTCTCTGACTTATCCTATCTCATCTCCCTTCATCCTCAGTCACCCATCCTCATCCACCAACCCAACCCCCACGATTGATTTTACTCACTCGGTTGTCTGACTGCCTCTGTTTTCCCCCATATAATCACCCTTCCCACCCCCCAACCCACCCCCCAACCTTGACTCCCCCCCTACCCCTTGCTGGAGATTCGGGGGACATTCATTCCGACTACAGAGAGATTTCGCCCAGAGCGTGTTAACTTTTATCAACTTTAGTTTTATTTAATTACTGTGATTCCATGGGACACGAGGGATACGCCCAGAATCATGCCGGGGAGATGGGAAGTATAAGGAGATATATGGGATGTATAAGGAGAGAAGGACAAGAGAGAAGATAACATTCAGAACTATAGGAGAACAGGAGGAATACAAAGGAATACAAAGGAGGTACAGGCAACAACAGCCCTGGTGAGAGGATGAACCAAGAGGGAAGAGGATGAGGAGGGAAGAGGAGGAGAGAGGAGGAGGAAGAGGGAGAAGGAAGAAGGAGGAGGAGGGAAAGGGAGGAGGAGGGAAGAGGAAGAGGAGGAGGAGGATGAGAATGAGGAGGAAGAGGGAGGAGGAGGAAGTGGAGGAGGAAGAGGAAGATGAGGAAGAGGAAGATGCGGAAGAGGAAGATGAGGAAGAGGAAGAGGAGAAGGAGGAAGAGGAGGAAGCGGGAGGAGGACGTGGGAGTGTCTCTGAGAAGGAGGGAGTGTGACAGGGAAATATATTACGACTACTGGTGCCCATTTCATCCCTTCCTGTCCCATCACTCTTCCCCTCCAAGTCCCTTCTCCCTTCGTCTTGACTAATCCATCTTGGTGAATATTACTACCATCCTTTACATTTTTTTTTAACAGTTTCCTCAGAATCTTGTCATCTTTCATTGCAACACAAATACTTCGGTTTGTTTATTATATATGATCTGTTATTTCCGTACTTACGTTATTATAATGATGTGGTTTCTGTCACAATTATGCTCTTTCTATTTTTTCTGTATATTATTTATCTGTATCTATTGCCTCTGAAAGATTGAATTAGCGAGTGAAGAAGCTGAGAAAAAAGTGTGATCAAATTTTTGTTGGTTCAGCTTCATAAACCCAAGTTACATAGACTCGGGTAATTCGCTTTTGTTACATTGGAGTGCCTTGATTCCTCCAAAGTATGTCAGGAAACCGAACCGGAAGAGCAAAAAATAATGGTGTTCTGTTGCTTGGAATAGTTTGGAGGATTCAGTTGCTCCAGAATTACCAACACAGAACTTCCCCCTTTAATATTAACCTAACCAAATCTAATCTAACCTGAGCTGAGTATAGTTTTCAATCACGTCACGCTGGTTTTGTTTTCAATCTGTTTTTATTATTCTATATTTTCCTTTCTTCCTTTTGTCCTTACTTCATTTTCTGTTCCTTCATCCTTCCTTTCCCCACATATTCATATTCCTTCCTTACTTTCTCTCATGTTATGAATAAAAATTATGGTTAATATTCGTCAGACCATTTAATTTTCAACGTTAAATATGTTTAATAATATTTTTCTTTATCATCTTTATATCAAAGTACTGTATATTTTTCGCTCACACTGTTTCATTCATCCATTATTTTCCCCTTTACCAAACTATCTTTTTCTCACTGTTATTCTTCCATTTGTGTGTGTGTGTGTGTGTGTGTGTGTTTGTGTCTGTCTTCTCTTCCTTTCTCCCTTTCCATCTGTGTGTGTGTGTCTGTCTTCTCTTCCTCCCTTTCCATCTGTCTGTGTGAGTGTGTCTTCTCTTCCTCTCTTTCCATTTGTCTGTGTGTGTGTGTGTGTGTGTCTCTTCCTTCCTTCCCTTTCCACGCTTCCCCCAGTGTGTATATTCAGGCGTTCCAGACATTTAAAGCAGCATACATGATACTCAGGAAATAGAAGTGTCGCAGATGATAGTGGGAATATTGGGATCTGAGACACATGTAGTTCGAATGACGGGAGAGAACCATTCTGTCTGTTGGCACGTGGGCAAGAGAAAACACAAGAGAAGAAGGGAAGGGAAGGGGAAGGGGAAGGGGAAGGGAAGGGGAAGGGAAGGTCGAGAGGAGAGGTCGAGAGGAGAGGGCGAGAGGAGAGGGCGAGAGGAGACAGCTAGGAACGGGGTGCGGAAGAAAGGAACGGAGACAGGAATAGAGAAAGGTAGAAATGAGAGAAGGATGGGAGTAGGAAAATAACGAGGGAGAGAAGAGATATTAATGGTTAAAGGGAGATAGGAGAGAGGAATAAGTGGAAGAAAGATAGGAAGGGAAAGATGAGACAGGAATAGAAGGAGAAAGAAACGAGAGAAGGAGAAAGAAACGAAAGAAAGAGAAAGAAACGAGAGAAGGAGAATGAATTGAAGAACTCTTAATAATCCTTTTTCTTCATCTTTACGTCTCTCTAATATTCTCCTTAACTGCAGACCTTATATAATTCCTCCACATCACTCCATGCCCTCCCCTTCCAGACTTCTCATAACTTTCCAGGATACCTTTCCAATACCCCCATCCTTTCCCTCATCACTCTGATCAGTAAGTCCGCCTTTTTCACTTCTTCCAGGATTCCATCAATGCCTTCTTCTCCTTCCCTCATTTCTATTCTCTGGTCAGAAAAAAAAAAAAAAAAAAAAAAAAAATCCTTCCTTCACGAATTGATTATTTTTCCTATTTCAAAACTTTATACGCCTTAGAAATGCATAGGCCTAATGCCCTCTTCTTTATCCCCAACTTTAAAATTAACTTTATAATCTAATTTTTGCTCCTCATAAAATTCTCTCCAATATTCCTTTCACAACTCCATGCAAGTAGATATATTCAGTACATAATATTACTTTCCTTCCTTCTCCCCCACCAAACCATCCCTTGGGAGGACTATTCTTACTTAGTTGTGTGTTCCCCTGGAGACTGCAGGACTTAAGCAAATAGCAGTATAGCGTCTCTCGGCCGTAAGAGGGGATGGACTGGAATGTGAGCCTGAACGGTGTGTGGAGGGTCACTTGGGATTGGAATAGTAGGCTGCAGTGACGGGGAGTTTAAACCTTGAGATATGGAATGCTCTTATGGGACGTCTACTAGTTGTTGTTGATGTGGGAATTTAGTCGCTCAGATAAGAACAGCTGTCATTGTCAGATTAACTAAGGAATAGGAATTTCTGTGAAGAGGAGATGAGGAATGGGCACAGAGATTATGACACAGAGATTATGTATGAGGCCGGGACGGCTGTGAAGGGGAGTTGAGAATTTAAATGCCAAGATACTGTAAGGGTTGTAGTGTAGGATGTGTATTCACTGATATGTAGATAGAGAGCAGCATACACTAAGGTGACTGAGCATTTCCAGGCATTAGAGCCTTACAATTACATAAAAACTTATGAACAGTTGACACTGGTGGAGCAAAGTAAGAAATAAAAACACTTTTAATTTCTTTGTCTATAATTGTCTACAATAAAGACTTACTGCCTGCATTTGTTTTTCGTATGATTTTGTTGTTACTGGGGTGAGCATGGGACGAGTACAGAATGTCGAGGTAGAGGTGGAAATGGGCCACGGACGCAGGGCGAAAGTCGATATCAAAGGGATGGAAACGGGGGACAAGGTAGTGCTAGACAGAGCAGAGATAGAACTGGAGTGGAACGCGGTGAAAGGCAGAGTAGAGGTTTAGACACAAACGAAAAGGATGTTCGGAATGGACTGGGGTTGGAATTGGTATGTAGGGTCGAGGTGAAGACGGGAAGCTCAAGGAGTGGGGGTCGTCTAGCTAGTTCTGGCAGGAATGTGGTAGGAGTGGCAGTGGACAGGAAGTGAGAAGCAGACAGGTTTAAATGAAGGGGCAAGGGTTGTCTAGGAACAGCTCATAATGTAAGTATCCTACATACAATGCCAAGCAAAATTAAACAAACATTTCGTGTGTTAATATATACAGACGGATCCTGAATATATTTATATGGGACAAGTGACACTCGACAGAAATGCAACCCCTCTCGTTCAGGCTAGGCGGTGCTAATTTTGCACGGATGCAGCGTCGCGGCGAAACCACCCACGATTTGTTGCAATGCGTGTGTAAATGGAGCTGAAAGTAAAAGCGACGAGAGTTCTGTAGTGGGTGAGAATAACTGATAAAGTGTTAATAAAGAAATGGGATGGATGAAATGGAGATGAGAGCAAGACATACATACTGAAGTGAGGGCTGTCCTGGGAAGAAGGGAGGGTCCAGGGAAGAAGGGAGGGACCTGGGGGTGAAGGGTGGAGAAGAGGAGCAACCATTAATGTGTCTCCTCCATACTCAAATTAGCTCCAATGACTGAGATGGAGCCCGGCTGTAGTCGTTACCGGTCGTGTTTAAGTGCCGCTTCGATGGGTCGCCTCCCCCGTCGCCTCAGTGAGTTGGGAGGGGAGTGCAGGGTGAGGTTTGGGTGTGCGGGGTGAGGTTTGGGTGTGCGGGGTGAGGTTTGGGTGTGCGGGGTGAGGTTTGGGTGTGCGGGGTGAGGTTTGGGTGTGTGGGGTAAGGTTTGGGTGTGCGTGGTGAGGTTTGGGTGTGCGGGGTGAGGTTTGGGTGTGTGGGGTGAGGATACTGTAGTTTGTTGTAGTGAGGCCGGGGAGTATAGGAGGAGTTAGAGAAGGGTTGATGCTACGGTTTTTAGGGTGGGGTTATAATTAATGTGGGGGGGACGAATTACAGTGTGGGATGGGATTAGAGTTACATAGAGTGTGGGGAAAGGTTATATAGGAGGCTGTGACGTGCATGGGTTGATGTTGGGAAGATATCAAGGAGAGAATAATGAGAGACTCGTGTGGGGTCGGTGGTCGGCTACTAAACACAAAACGAGGGAATGAGACAAGACAGGATGTATGTAATATATAGTGTAAAATTCAATGGGAAAATCAGGCAGGAAGGGTGAAACGTGAATGCGGTGGTTGGACCAGGGAAGAATATATTGGTGTTGGGGAGTGTGAAAGGCCCAATGGGGGGGAGGGTGGTGTCCAAGAGGGAGAGGAGGGGCTAGGGGACGCAGGGAGAGGGAGGGGGACGCAGGGAGAGGGGGAGGAGGGGCTAGGGGACGCAGGGAAAGGGAGAGGAGGGGTTAGGGGACGCAGGGAGAGGGAGAGGCAGTGGTGAATGGGAGAGGATCAAGGGATGTGCTATATATATTTCACTCCCTCTCTTTCAGTGCCATATCCTTTCCTTTTCTTGTTGTTGTAGTTCATTCCATTCCATTCATTTCCTTATATTTTATCACAGTTACTTCTTATTACTCTCTCGCTCTCTCTCTCTCTCTTTCTCTCTCTCTCCTTCTCTCTCTCCTTCTCTCTCTTTCTCTATCTCTCTCTACACACACACACATATTTTACTCTTATTTATTACAGTCCATCCTTTCTCTCACTTTCTCAAATTACCCCCTCTTACTCTCTCTCTCTCTTCTCTGCTCATATTTTCTCTCGCACTTTGTTTCAACCTTATCTGGTTTCTCACTCATCCTTCTTTCCTCTTATCTTTCCATCCACATTTGCTTTATTTCGTTTAATCGTCCATTTTTCGTAACTCATTCATTCTCTGCTGATTAAAAACAGGATTTGATTATTTGGGTTTAATCACTTCCTTGTTTTTATTTTCCTTGTCTTCTTTCTTTGTTTTTATTTTCCTTGTTTTCTTTCATTGTTTTTATTTTCCTTGTTTTTATTTTCATTGTTTTTATTTTGATTGTCTTCTTTCCTCGTTTTTATTTTCCCTGTCTTCTTTCCTTGTTTTTATTTTCCTTGTCTTCTTTCCTTGTTTTTATTACCTCGTTTTCCTATTCTTGTTTTCATCAATTAGTCTTCTCTCTCTTCTCTCTTTCATTCACCATTAACATCAAGTTTTTATACCTTAATTAATCCTTTCTCCTTATATCTTTCATTGTCTAACTTTCTTTACATTTTTATTCATCCACGAATCTATGAATCTATTTGTCTACATTTCTATCTCGTATTCATCTATCCATCTATCTATCTATCTATTTATCTATCTCCCATTCTCTTCCTCTAGTACTTTATCTATTTCCTTCCCATTCTCCCTCTGATTGTCCATTCGATTGGGAACTCGGCAAACTTTTTCCATCTTCCCCAATCTTCTCCTTCCTATCTGTAACTTCTATCCCTCTTCCCCTTCCCCATTTTAAGCCCAAAAATTATCTCTAATGCACTCTATAATTTTTTTAACTCAAAACCAGACAAGCCTCTCTATTTTTATTTACTCACGACTAATGTTGACTGAAATGACAATAAGTGTTATGATTTGGTATGGCAAAGGTTATACAATTACATCTATCTTCGTTATACAATTACATCTATCTTCGTTATACAATTATCGGTTCTGTAATAACTCTACCAGTTCTCTCGCCTTTTAATGTTCCTTCCTTCCATCCTAACTCATACTCCTGCTCCTTTCATTTATAGGATTTCCATTACTTTTCCTTCCTCTCTTTCATCCTTACCAACACATCTTCCCTCTCCTAGTCCTCCTCTCCTTCTTTTCTCTATCGTCCTCCTTTGCTATACCAATTGAATTATCTTCTTTCCCATTTATTCACTCTTTCTTCATTTCTTACCTCTCATCCAAGTTTTTTTTTTCTTTTCCTTTTCCAACATCTCTCTTCTTCGCACTACACCTTTCTCCTCCTCCTCCTCCGTCACCTCTCCTTTCTCTTCCCTCACCACCACACCTATCTAGTGTTCCCTCTCCTCCTTCCTCCTCAGTCACCTCTCTCTCTTCCCTCACCACCACACCTATCTAGTCCTCCCTCTCCTCCTTCCTCCTCAGTCACCTCTCTCTCTTCCCTCACCACCACACCTATCTAGTGTTCCCTCTCCTCCTTCCTCCTCAGTCACCTCTCTCTCTTCCCTCACCACCACACCTATCTAGTCCTCCCCTCCTTCTCCTGCTCCTTCCTCACCTCCTCCATCGTCCACACCACCACCACCACCACCTCGGCCCCCAGGACATCAGCTCAGTAACTCGTGTCTCTCTTATTGGCTTCTGGAACGGCTGGGTCTCTGCTTGATTCACGAGCGACAGGCGGGTACAACTTGGCTGGGATTTCGTGGACGCTTGTGCTCGCTCTCGCTCTCTCTTTCTCTCTCTCTCTCTCTCTCTCTCTCTCTCTCTCTCTCTTATAAACCTGTCTCTTGTCTATGGTATACTAAAATACAAGTTTATCTGTTCACTGTAATTTATCTCACATATATGTACGCACGGTTCAGGTAAATCTAGTTAGTTAGATAATCAGATTCACCTTTTCACCGTATTAAGAGAGAGAGAGTCCTTCTTTACACATCTCCAGTGACTCGGATTTACAGTGAAAGGTGTTGCCGTAACCCTGGCTGGCTGGCTTCCATATACAGCACCAAGTCCCGTCTAAAGAAGAGGGTCAGCCATTCCACCCTTACACATTATTTCCACACACTGACTGTCCACTACCGTCAAGACCATTTCTCCTATTCCCTTTGCTGAGTCTCGACCCATGTCCACTGTCCAGCCTACCGTAATGACCTTTATTGCCCGTGTGTGTGTGTGTGTGTGTGTGTGTGTGTTCCTGAGCTCTGTACAGCCACGCTTCCTAATTTAAATCCACCCCAAGTCAAACTCAGCCCAATCATGGCTTTAATAAGAATGTGTTTACAAGTCTCCCTTCCTCACTCCTCCCCATCATCCCACTCTCCATCATTCAACATTTCCTACCTACTGCCTCACTCGTCAATATTGAGGCATGAACTCGGGGTGGGTCAACATTAGGGAGCGTGACTGTACATTCTGTGACGTCCTGCAAGAACTATATTACATACTTGAGTAAGAATGATATACAAGAACGAATAATAATGACACACATATTTAATCTGATCTCTCATCTTCTTTAATTAATTTTCCAGATATTAATTTGTCATGATATTTGATTTTTTTTTTTTCTGTCAATAACTTAGAATTTCTCTCATTTACTCAATATAATTATATCCAGGGAAAAAACTATAACGCATTGTCAGCCTGGATTTCTAAAATGTGGTCAATATTTAATTAGTGAAAAAAGTGGCTGGTTCATAAGCTCATTTCCAGTCACGTGATTAAAATAATAAATCATTCTCGCAAAATATGCCAGAAAATGGTTGGGGTAAAAATCACGAAACAGCCTCAAGTTAGAAGCTACATTACACCTGAGTGGGTACGGTACATTTCTATAGTACCGTAATAACTATATGCTTCATTGAATAACTGGTGGTATAACGTAAGGTATGATAAACCAACTTATAATTTATACAGTATGTCTATCTTTGTCTATTGTAATGAGGAAACCGGATTAGTGCGGCTACCTCGGCCTCACAGACTTACAGTATATCCATATTAGTTGGGTTTGACTTGAGGGTACTGATAGAACGAGGATCGATAGTGCAATTTTATGTTGATCTAAGAGTTTGTTTACCTCGCCAACACACACACACACACACACACACACACACACACACACACACACACACACACACACACACACACACACACACACACACACACACACACACACACACACTACTAGATGAAAGTATTTGTGATGTTGAAATTAACATACTTCAAAAGCAAAACACACACACACACACACACACACACACACGGAGGTAATGTCGGTGTGTGTCCAGATAAAAGCGAGAGAGAGAGAGAGAGAGAGAGAGAGAGAGAGAGAGAGAGAGAGAGAGAGAGAGAGAATGTTAGCCGCTGGGTACTGTCAGATTATTTACCCCGAGGGCGAAGTGTATGAGATGTTTATAGTACTGGGTAAATGTTCGTTTCATCCCCGCAGTGTGTTTATTTACTTTATTTACTTTTGTCCAGTGTAGGCTACTGTACTGAGATCACACACACACACACACACACACACACACACACACACACACACACACACACACACAACATACTTTATACAACAAAATATAATCTACGTGAAATTATATATATCTGGTGTAAGTTATTGTTACTGTAAACGTCGCGATACACCTCGTAGAAGTTATGAAGTATGAACACTATAATTATATGGACTTTAGTTTGTTGAAAAAGAGGGTTAGTGTTTGGGTATTTGTCGGGGCCACATACTGGTAGTCTAGATTTATCTCCTGGCAGCTTCCTCTAATAATATCAAAGCTTTAGGTTATTTAAGGGGAGAGTATACTTTTGTTACATTGGAGTGCCTTGATTCCTCCAAAGTATGCCATGAAACAGAACCAGATGAACAAAAATAATGGTGCCCTGTTGGAGTTAAGAGTTTGGAGGAATCATCATCTCCAAAAATGTCCAAACTATACCCTCCCCTTAATATGATAGAGACTGCACTACATCGTCTCGGTCTAAGGTCGGGACAGACAGGTTGGCCAGACAGGTTTTGAGAGGGAGGGAGGGAGGGAGGGGGACTCTAACATGCAGGGTGGGAAACTCGAGTTGGCTTCTTTCATACATCGCAATTATGTTTTTATACTTGTTGTTCACCTCCTCCTCATCCACCTCCTCCTCATCCTCCTCCTCCTTCCCCTCCTACTCCTCCTTCTACTTCTACTCCTCCTTCTACTCCCCCTCTTCCTTCTACTCCTCCCCCTCCCCCTCCTCCTCCTCCCCCTCTTCCTGCTACTCCTCATCCTCCTTCTACTTCTACTCCTCCTCCTCCTCCTCCTACTACTCCTACTCCTCCTCCTCCTCCCTCCTCCTCCTCCTACTCCTTATGCCATCAATACCTCCATCTTCATACATTCTACAATTACAAAACACAGAGGTAAAGGGAAGAACCTCATTATGGTAAAATGGAGGGATACCAAATTCTTCCAACAATCTATCCCAGGAAACAAATCACCTCAATGTTAATACAAGACGGGATCTGTTTCATGGCACAGTTTACAGGAACCAGTCTACTACAAATTTACCGTCAAAAGTTTATCCCCTGAACGTTCGAACACTGTACGTACTCGGGTTTATCTTGCAGCTAGAAAAATAAACCACACTTTTGCCTCACACTCACACGACGAAAAATATATTAATAGAATGAATAATGTGAAACTGCAAATAGGCTGGTAAATAAATAAGTTGCAATTATATTTTTATTTTACATGTGTATATATTGTACCTTTCTGTCGCTACTTAACCATTCTCTCTCTCTCTCTCTCTCTCTCTCTCTCTCTCTCTCTCTCTCTCTCTCTCTCTCTCTCTCTCTAGTCTATTTTGGGTACGTGGATCATATTTTAGCCAACTTTTCATTGTTCTTGGAGATTAATCGCTTTACTTGAGTAAAAAGAACACGCTGTGCTGTAATTAAGTATGAGAGATTAAGAAGCTTCAGACAAACATGAGGAATTATCTGATTAACACACACACACACCCACACACAGATAAAGAGAAGGGATCCCACTCTCTCTCACACACACACACACACACACACACAGACAGCTAAAGAGAAGGGATCCCACTCACTCACACACACACACACACACACACACACTGATAAAGAGAAGGGATGAGGGCAATATGAGTATAACAAAAAGTTGTCTATGTCAAGGCCAACACGAGAGAGAGCCACTTGGGTCCATGAATGCATTATATATAAGGGGACAGTACACATTTGGTATATCAGAGCGCCTTGATTCCTCCAAAGTGTGCCAGGAAACAGGACCATGTAGATAAAAATAATGGTGGCCCTCCGTTGCTTGGTATAGTGTGGAGGAATCAGTTACTTTCAAAATTCCCAACACTATCATAAACACTATACCCACATAACAGCGTATTCTAATAATAGTTAACCATCTTAATCACATATTAAGGCTTTGTTTTTATTGTGTATATTTTCAGCTGTTTTCAAGTGTAAATGAATACGACAACAACATATTAATTTACACTGGAAAATTGCTGAGAAATATAATACACACGATAAAAATAAAGCATACACAGCCACACATCCACTCCCCCACCCCGGCATTATAATCAAACATGCTCAGTCTTCAAACCCATCATCAACTCGTCAGAGCGAGAGACAGGATGGAAATGAGGAAGAGAGAGAGAGAGAGAATAGGAGCAGCGACGCATATGTAACTTCCTTAGCTGACCCACCATGTCGCACACACACACACACACACACACACACGTCACCTGCTGCTGTCTCTGTCTCTCAAAGTTGTTGGATGCTAAAAACGAGATCAGTTCTGTTTCCTGATTGGTTATAATAGTGTAGCAGGCAGGCAACCTTTATGTTTATGTATAACATTGATCATATTCCAGATTGACTACAAATATTGTCACACTAGGCCATAAGCCGTGCGTAAGTGAAGTATGTGTAATTAAGTAATTAAGTGGGGTGTTTTTTGTGACGAAAATGTCCTCTGTTTCCCCTCATGTACGTCCACTTTCCGTGTGTGAATTCCTGGCGCTGTAGGTGGTCAAATGACAATTTGTATAGCCCGACAGACAGTCTCTCTTCATTTAGATATATAGATGATCATATTCCAAGTTGACTAATTATATTTCAGGTTAACTGTAAAACTTTATATACAATGTGTGACCTGAAGCAATAAACAGATAAAAAACCTCACAATTAGTCTTCCTCCAACCCTCTCTTAGCCTTGTAGGTTAACAGAGAGTTGGAGGAAGACTAATTGTGAGGTTTTTTATCTGTTTATTGCTTCAGGTCACACATTGTATATAAAGTTTTACAGTTAACCTGAAATATAATTAGTCAACTTGGAATATGATCATCTATATATCTAAATGAAGAGGGACTGTCTGTCGGGCTATACAAATTGTCATGTGACCACCTATTATCACCAGGAATATGATCAATGTTATACATAAACATAAAGGTTGCCTGCCTGGATGATTCTAGCCGCCACACTATAAAACCTTATATGCAATGTAAAACCTGAAGAAAGTTAGTGTATAATTTGTTAGCAATGTAACCTTTAAAATATATAAAGAGACATTAAAGATAAACTTAAACTCACAAAACTGACTTGCCATTAAACCCAAGTGAAGATAACTTTAATCTTTAAAGTTATCTTCACTTGGGTTTAATGGCAAGTCAGTTTTGTGAGTTTAAGTTTGTCACGTATCACAATTGACTCTTGACATATTTTTACGTGGATTTTTCGATGTATGTGCAGATGTAGTTCCCACTTCTGCTCACGAGTTAACTAGTTTTGTTTTTTTAACTTTTTTGTTAATACTTATCCCTGCTACATATTGACTAATATGTCACGAGCCATTTGTGACTCTTGACAAAGTTTATCTTTATGAATGTCTCTTTATATGTTAAGGGTTACATTGCTAACAAATAATAAATTATAACTTTCTTCAGGTTTTACATTACATAATTATAAGGTTATATAGCCAACCTGGAATATAATCATGTAACACCTTCCCCCTAAAAGCACGCGGCCTTTTTACAATCCCTAGAGGAAATAGAATAGATAACAATAGGACCATTGTTAAAACAAACAGAATGAAAAATGTTGCTAACCTATAATTCAAGCTAAGAGTTCCTTTTCAATAGTGAAGTAGTTATTTGGGGACTGGAAACTCAGGGACAGGGAAGGTTACTGGTCACACGGGGGCTAGGAAACATTTTTCCACCTCAGACACAGTGAAGATAACATCTTCACTAACATCTTGACTACCCTTTTTCACATTAGTATTACATCCTCATTAGACTGTACACACACACACACACACACACACACACACACACACACACACACACACACGTATTTCTGGTCATTACTGCTATCCGTAATGAAACCATTAATCCATTATTATTACAACGACTGTTCGTGTTTTCCAAGTAAATATTACAATTATTCCAAGTGTTTTTTTTATACAATGCAATTAATTGGAGAACGAGGGTCAAAGGGTTATACTTCTAAAAGGATTACAAACCACATTAATATAATTATTGTACCGGTATGCACTGCCTTAATTAAAAACACCCTATGATATCTAACGAGATCATTCTCTTCTGTTTATGTGATTGTACTGAAGCTTAATTAATGAAAATGCACTAAATGTAAAAATGGTTCTATGTTTTACCTAACCATAAAACCTCACTGCATGCATGAAGTGTTTGTTTGTAAAGGCTGAATTCACTATTATTTGCGTATATGTTGTATTGAAATGTGTGTGTGTGTGTGTGTGTGTGTGTGTGTGTGTGTGTGTGTGTTGTGGATGCGACAGTTATACAGGGTAGGTTAATTGAAGTTGGATCAATATAACACGGTAGATGAGCTAAATTACGAGGCCATCTATAGGCGACATCAGGTGACTATAGTTTTTCCTAGTCAACCTGGAATATACTCAATCATATACTGTACACTCGTGATACATAATTTCTGACCAGAGTGTGAGGAGCAGAAAGCTTCGAATCGCCTGCTATAGCACATTTCCCCACCCAGTACACCTATAGAGGCTGAGTTCGAATGTAGGGTATGTGTGTGTGTGTGTGTGTGGTTCATTTCCCCACCCAGTACACCTATTATTATTATATTATTATTATTTATCATCATTATAGCAACATAAACACACCATAGGCTATACTTTCAGATATATATAGGCTCTGGAATGTCCAAACTTTGTAAACTTTTGAGATCTAAGTTTTGTTTTCTCCGGCCACTTCAAGGTTCCCTCCCTCCCTGCCTCACACTGTAAACCCTCGTACAACTTTAACCCTGAAAAGTAAAAGTCAGTCAGTCAGTCAACCTTTTCTTTTTTTATCGATTTTTTCCCATATAATTTTATTGTAATACAAATAGTTTCTTCATTTAAGGGGGTGCGGGAATAGGGGGACAAGGTTGGGGGGCTTAGGGGGGTGCGGGGTTTTTTGGGGAGTGCTGGAGAAGAACTTTAACCTTGAAAATTTAGACAGTCAGTCAGTCAGTCAGACAGTCAACCTTTTCTTTTTTATCGAACAAGCACTGGGCTTCGCCCACCACGGCTGCGCCGCGGGTGCTTTTGCCTGCGGCACTGCTCGCTGCGCTCGCCCCTCCACCCCACCCCCCAATCAGATGTCACACAAGGTAGTGAAGATGTTAATACTTATCTCTACTAAATATAAAGGGCAATGTCTCTTCCATTTAATAGTGAAAATGTTAACACTTATCTATGGTTGCATATAGGTGTATACACGCAACCCACATTTGTAACATAAAATACACCCACGACAGGTGTGACGGAATTACCACGTAAGCAGCCTTCTGTTTTTTTTTTTATTATTTTTTTTTTTTTTTAAGTTTTATCATTTTTTTTAGAAAAGTTATATTTTCATATATACTTAGAAAGTTAGTGTTTGGGGATT
Source organism: Petrolisthes manimaculis (assembly GCA_034508575.1). NCBI lineage: Eukaryota > Metazoa > Arthropoda > Malacostraca > Decapoda > Porcellanidae > Petrolisthes > Petrolisthes manimaculis. The sequence continues at coordinate 59,034 of JAWZYT010002125.1, read as the reverse complement.
TTGAGACATGATCGACAAATATAATATTCCCTCTTTGGTGTTGACATGAATATCTGAATGACGAACCTATAATCCACTCAAAACAATTATTTCACTCTGGCTAAAACCAAACTATTTCCTGACCATCTTAAAAAAACATACACCTACTGGATTAAGTTAGCATACTTTAGCAAAACTAACGAGCTTAATGACCGACCCTCCATGCAGACAGACAATAGACCCAAGTTTATGTTATCGTATCGTCAAACTCTGGTGCTTGGAACTCTCTCTGTGTGGCTGGCTGGTTGGTTGGTTGGTTGGTGGAAGAGACTTTTGTGCACAATATTATATGACCACTTATGCTCGTTCCATTTATTACGACGTTACTTGTGGCCACTCCAAGTTTCCTTAATGGTCCCTTGCTAATCCCAAGTTTATATTGGAGGTTATGGCGCTAGTTTGTGGAGCGGTGGTGCATGTACAGAGTTGCATGTTTATAATATCAGAGGTTATGAAGAGGGTTTGTGTGTATATAGAGGTGCATGTTGTAACTGAGTTGCATGTTTATAATATTGGAAGTTATAACGATGGTTTGTGGAGTTAGGCATGGGAGGAGTTAGGCCTATAGGTATTTATAACTTTGCCAGATGATTACTTGCATCTTAAATTTTATAGCCTCACTGCATAAAAAGTAAATTCTATTGTACACATTTTTCAGATGATTATTTTGTACATGCAAAAGGGAACTTTATCTCAATTTATCTGGTATTATGAATGTAAATATAATGCAAATGTAATGTAAATGTGATAAAAATGTGATGTAAATGTAATGTAAATGTAAATACAGTAATATATTATTCATTCACGTGAAAAAACAAAAAAATTGTCTCTCATTCCCTTACCTATTAAACACGTGGTGAGGAAGGTCAGAGCGAGGACCAAGGCCTGGCGTGACCTTGGTGTGGCCATCATGGTGCACGTCAACACACACAGACACACACACACACACACACACACACACACACACAACACGACCTAATGACACCACCAAGTTCTCCACCAGGAAGTTGTCATCGTGTCCACACAACAAACTACAGCTGTTTTCTAACGCCAGTACACAGAGACAGGACTAATGTCGGAACCAGAACTATCATAGATCCATCTTATATACTAACTATGTCTTACAAAGTAACTAGAATTTCACATCACCACTTCATGAGTATATTCACTCGATGAGGCTGATTTGGAACTTATTAATAGCCTATTATACCAACAAACAAGGAATTTACTCCATTGTTCCACACCCATGAGGTGAGACAAGTGTGTCACACATACTGACGTGTTCTTACTGCTTGATAAGATAGCCAGTCATATTAGTAAACCAACATTAAAACATCACTAAATATTTTCAACACCAATAATGTCAAAAGTTATCAGATAGTATCGTCATCATTTCAATTCAGTGCACATTACCACAAAGAATTAACAATATGGGTAAAAACATTTGCAATGTTGCAACTTATGCAAGTCAGTCACGTGGGATCCTAAGTTGAGGACCCGTAATAGTTCCCTTTTGTGATGACAAGTTATAGAGCCTCATTACACCTATAAGGACGTAACACCTGTGTGACAAGACACTCCAGTGGCAGGACCAGAGCACAACACTGACACACACCCACCCTGCTCAACGTGGAGAGCCACACTGCCCGGACAAGACAGGAGGCAGGACCAGTCACGGTGCCACTGTCCACTCATGTAGTCTACGCCAAGGTAGTGTAGACTGAGCAAGAAAAAAATTCATGGGAAAATGTGAGACTCAAGGTAAAGTCTGAGGCGACGACCAGGTGGCAGCACCATTAGGCTAATAGGTCGTTGTGTGAAGTGTTTACAATGTTCTCTACTGAAGGTACTGACGTCAGGTTGTCATGGTGTTGTACCCGGAACAACACTTTGTACTGGTACGGTACGAAATTTTTGGTAATAGTGAGTATTATAATGTCTGACGTGCAATTCCTTTCCTCAACTGCACTCATGGCTTTGTTAATGAGTATACCAAGTAATTATGAGGTGTGGTAATTTATGAGGAAGTAATGAAATAAATAAATTGTTTTCTTGTAAACATAAAATACAAAAAAACGAATACAAATTTTGACAAGAACGTAAACCCAACCAAGACCGTCATTAGACATTGCATTCAGACCTTCCAATCCAAACAAAAGTATAACCTTACCTGTTCTAACCTCACAAAGCAAGACAGTCCAGAACACTAGGATGATACAGATTATAGATAAAAACCGTCTCCAGTAGCTAGCTTTTTCTATCAGCATAAAAAGAAAATAAACAATAAAAAATACTACACAATGAAAACATACCACATGACCTTTAATAAATACCATCACTGGTCTCCTGCCTAGCTGAATACACACTTACTAGCCAGCCACGTTGCCTCCTCATTTCTACCCACCATTATTGTCACCGCTGGCTGTATAAGCGGACGGCATCGGTTGTCTGACGTACAGTTATGGCCCAGAGTCGTTCGTGTCTCTCATGTTCCCATTCACTAGTACCTAACGACCACTATATTCACGGTATATATTTCAACTCGTGGGGCCAAAAGTTGTCTATATACATTCCTTCATTCATAATTTACACTTGATTACATTAATTTTATCGTGATGTATATAATTTGGTAAGTGAATAATGATCAATTGTATTCACACATTAAACAATAAAGTGCATCTCATATCCTCATTACCATTGGAATATTATATAAGCTTAGGCACCGATAGGCAACACAACTTTTGTAAAAGACTTATATCGTTCCGCTTCCCTGGTTCTACGAGTCATAATTACAGGTTTGGTAAAGGTTGTGACCAGCCATGTATGTATTTAGGAGATGGTTATTAGATCGTTATCCCACTTAATATATGGAAGTGTACTGGTGACTGCATCATACATACATACATACATACATACATACATACATACTACTGTGCATCTGAACTGCAACATGGGGCACCAGTAGTTGAGGTTAGGTTTTCTTACTTGTAGACATTTATTTGCCCTGTTGTTAAATACTTCACTGACAGCCAGCGTTCCCTTCGACTCTTGCGTTGGTGTCATGTACAGTACATACGTGTAGACTGAAATGTTATCGTGATTTGTGCCACATCCTACAAAAAGTGTAGCCAAACCAAAATGATGAACACACTGGAAGCAATCGATTGTTGATAAATGGACCGTCAAAGTGACAGATTGGTAAAACTATAATAAAAGAAAGCAATAAGCAAAACATGCACACAAGTATGTAAAAAGAAAAAGAAAAAAATACACGTAATCAGAATATCTGCTTTGGCGGGAATGTTTATATTTGTCCAGCAGTGAACTAATCTAGTCTAATGCTACACTTCTGTTGCTGATGGTAATAACGATAATAATCTGTTGTGCAACATTATGTTTCCGCGGGATAATAGACGGAATATGCTTCAGGCAGGACAGATGCACATCCTCTCTCATTCTACTGTACTTTCTCTTATTGTTGATACAAAAAACTTAAACGAGTTTATGTAAGATGGTAACCCACTATCAGAGCCTGAGATCAATCCACTCCAGGATAAGCAAAATTGGCATTCTTCCTAAAGTCTAACATATATAATGCCTGTATGAGAAAAAGTTCTGTTCAACTATTAAATGCAGTATAAAAATAATTATAATCACGTGAACTAGGCCTTTACAACAGTACATGTATGTGTAAACATACCTAGTGAAAACATTATCAATATAAAATTTTCATCAAATGTAGTTAAACCAACGTTATTAAGACTTCTGTATCTCTAATACCCGATACAATATTTAAAATGAATAATAGATGTAATTTTGTACTTGTATCGTTTGTACTCGTTGCAGTTTCTGTCATGAAAACAAGTACTATGTAACAATCATGTACCCGAGCTGATTCCAGTTGTCTATTATTCAGCTGCGTTCGAAGCTAAAACTTTACACGTAGCCAAAATGTACTACCGAAGATAATACTTTTTAAGTGAAGGGTAATATTATGCTCCGAGTATATTTCTGGCTACCGGCTAATAACTCCAAAATCAAGTGAGGGAAACCGCTTACCTTGAGTTGGTTACACGTATAATTCTGTGTAATATTTATGCAAAACATTCATGAGTAATCTGCCCTTCCTTCTTTACTTAAGCCACAATTATGCGCTCCTTCCTAAAGCTCCGAGTTCATTATCATTTCTGGCTTCCTCGTGCATCATAAAAAAACAAGGGGGAGAAATTTGGACTCATTCTTCATTCTCCTGCTTATCTCTTCTTCACTGTTTTATACCTTCCTTAATTCACTACTTAACCTGCCTGATATACTGGCTATGCTGTCCTTACTCACTATAGATTGTATCAACGAATCATCTCTCTCATATATTATACACTTACTCACTTCCACCTCATCTATTCAGTAAGCTGTTCCTCACATACTTCATCATTCATCTATTTAAAATACGTATACTGTCTCCCTTCCACTCTATCTCTCAATCTCCTACATTCCTCCTCAACGCAACTCACTCAAATCTCTCTTCTTTCCTCTCTCTTCTTCCTAATTTACTTCCAATCTTTACCAAGTTAATTTCTACCTACGTACAAATAACATCCATAAACCCCACCTTCAAACTCTCTAATATATAGTTTTCTATATTTCTCCTCCATCATTTACCCTTTACCTTCTTTCTAGCTTTTTCTCGTTATTCCTGTTACTCCTTCCTTCCTTTCTTCCTTCCTCTATCCATCAATCATTTTAAATCCTCATGTAAGTGCTTTTGCCCTCTTCCTAATTTGTCTCCATTTAAACAAGGGTACTCACATTTTCCCATAATTATTCATTCCACCTCATCCTCGCCTTCATTCATTCATCATTATTCATATGTTCATTTACTTTTAACCATTTCCTAGTTGGGTTCTATTTAAAACTATAGTCCCCACTCCTACTCTTCCCCCCTCCCCTCCCCTCCCCTTCCCTCCCCTCCCCTCCCCTCCCCTTCCCTTCCCTTCCCTTCCCTTCCCTTCCCTTCCTCTCCCTCACACACTTGCTCGGAAAAGTGGTTGGCCAAGTTTAGGACGTTAATTACGGTGCCAAATGATGGGGCAGGGGAAGGGAAGGGGAAAGGGCAGGGGAGGGGCAGGGGCAGGGAGGAGGGGCAGGGAGGGGGGAAGGGGAGGGGGATGGGAAGGGCATGGGGGCAAAGAGTGGGGCATGGTGAGGGACCAGGAAGATGGGCAAGATGAGGGACAAGAAGGGGGTAGATTAAGGAGCAAATACGGGGGCAAAGAGAGGGAAGGGGTAGTGGTATGATGGGAGAGGGAGGAAGAATGGGGGCCAAGAAGGGGTATAGATGGAAGGGGGACACAAGGGAGCCATCAAAGGTGCCGGATTTATCAGAGAAATTCTTACACAATCATCGACCAGTCTTGAGTACTTGAACACTTTATCTTTTCTTAGCTTCTTGGTCCTCATAGGTTTTTTATATACAGTGGGTGGGTGATAGCAGTCAGTCAGGAATTAACAAAGATATATAGATGGGTGATAGTAGTCAGTCAGAGAGAGAGAGTTACATAGAAACACAGACCACAACAGACCTTACGGTCCACACGAGGTGACCTTGTTTTTAGTCTAACATGCATAAATAATCTACAGTATCTATTTATAACTCTATCTATAAAGTCAAAACTAACCCAAACCTATCCTAACTATATATCCTAACCTAACCAAAACAAACAAACCAAACCTTATTCATCCTCAAGTAATAATTATACCCAATGAATTATTTTATATCCTAAACCTTCACCTTCCACCACTCTCCTAACCTAACCTAACCTAACCTAACCTAACCTTCACCTTCCACCACTCTCCTAACCTAACCTAACCTTCACCTTCCACTCTCTCTCCCACACACACTCCTACATCCATCCATCCATTCCATTTAGGGGGTATATATCCTAGCCAGTTCAAGCAGAGCAAGCAATCAATGAGAGGAAAGAAGAGAAAATGATGGGCCGCTTTCATTAACCCAAAGCAAAAGTTATAATGATCCTTATCGTTATGAAGGTCTGGCAACATTTTATGGATGTTTTCATGTTCGATAAATTCCTTAAATTGGCTCTTCTTTCATGGCAGCCTTTTGTGTGATGGCTGGCGTTAGTTGGGTTAATGTTTTCCAAGGGAGAATGGGATAGATAGATAAATAGAGATAGATAGATATAGATAGATACATTGATACATAGATAAATATATTACAGTAGATATTGATAGATGGCTTTGTTGATAGATAGATGGCTTGCTTGGTTGATAGATAGGTTGATAGATGGTTAGGTAGATAGATGCCCGGTAGATTGATAGATACATTGATAGATAGATAGATAGATAGATAGATGGATAGATAGATAGATCGATGGTCAGGTGGATAGCTCGACATATAGATGAGTAGGCTGATAGATTTAACAGTATAATATATGAAACAGCTTGCTAAATGTTAAAATGAATACCCTACATAAAAGATAAACACACATATATTCGTAGATACAGATAAATAGATAGCCTGTCCCCACTACCCTTTAATTAAGACAGACAATAATTATAATTTTGGAAAGTTTAAAGATGGAAGTATTTATATAAAGTGATGCATGGAAACTTTAAATTTAATACTACAGAGAAGTGCTATATAATTATAATGTGTGAAAAGTTTTAACCTGGAAATGTATATAATTATAAAGTGACGCACGCATTCAAACTCTCAACTCCAGTCAGTCAATATTTTAGGGTGAATTTACTGCCCCCTGCCTCCTTCCTGCCTAACTAACTAACTAACACTCACAACACATTTCCCAGGGACTTTTTTTTTTTTTTTTTTTTCCACGAACGATCCAGCTTAGCATTTTATTCCTTAATTCCCAGAACGCTTGCCGTAATGACCCTTAGTAACATCGATGAAATAGTTATAGTAATTCAGACACACAGGCAGACACATAGTTACCGGAGTGTGTGTGTGTGTGTTTGTGTCAGTCAGGTGAGTGATATGGATAGTGTGACCATATTAATTAAACTATTAAATAAAGGGGATATTCTTTTTTTTTTTTGGTAAATTAGGGGGTCTACTGATTCCTCCAAACTATGTCACAAAACAGTTCCCCTATTGGTAACACTGATGTTATTTGTTTCCCGGCATACTTTGGAGGAATCAATAGCACTCCAATTGACCAATATAGATGCCCTCTCCTTATGGAACCCTGCAGTGATGTAGTCAGAAAATTGGAGGTAAACGAGTCCTTCAAATATTGCCACGAAACACACACCTATAAGGAAGAAGCGTGTTTCGTGGCATGATCAGGAGGAATTAGAATATTCAACTAAAACTCGGAGTAACATCACACCCAAAACAAAAGAATGGAAAAACATAAATAATGGACATTATTAACGAATGTCCTATCAACTATTATTTACTTAGTTACTCTTAAATAATGTATAGCAAAACATAGTGATATCAGATGATTAAAATAAGTAGGTATTATCCAGATGTAAATGATAATAGTCTTACATATATATATTTGTTTTCTTTAAAAGTATTATAAAAGAAAACGATAACTTTTGGTAAGCTATATTATTTTCAGTACGTCAGAATTGATCGTATTTAAAGCTAGCCACTAGATTATTTATTACAAAACTGAATGATTTACAAACAATGCTTATACTTAACAACTATTGGCACTTATCTAATCTGATCAATAAACGTTTAAACTACAGAAATAAGCAGGTTAAACTCTCTCTCTCTCTCAGCAACCTCCACATTTACTTATAGCGGCGCTGCTGGTAAACCAAACAACAACAACAACAACAACAACAACTCTCTCTCTCTCTCACATACTCTGCACTTGATTCTCTCTCTCTCTCTCTCTCTCTCTCTCTCTCTCTCTCTCTCTCTCTCTCCGTCCAGTCGTCAGTTTACAACCCAGCCGAGGTGGAGATAGAGCACAGTGTGTCGTGTTGTTTACTTCTATACTCTTCTGTCCATACCATACTCAATACTCATCTCGTACAAGGCTAACCCTATATAGAGACTGTATAATTCGTGTCTGTTTGTGAGTTATGGAAATCTTATTATGATTCCTATTTGCCTGAACTGCATTAAAATAGCACTGATTAATATTAAGTATAAGGAGTGTGGTGGTAGAACTGACAGAGTATAATAATAGGCTACATACAGTACAGTTGTTAGTTGAACGTGACCTTGATCGTGACCCGTCGTTGCTGAGGGAACCACAAACCCTAACATGGATACGATGGCTCAAAGGTAAACATGGATAGTCCACTGGATCCATAGATGTGAATTAAATGACTTACATTTTATTTTCATTATTATTGTTTTTATTATGACTTTTCATGTGATTTTCGCTGGTTTTATAATCATTCATTTTATATTATTATTATTATTATTATTATTATTATTATTATTATTATACTATTGCCTTTATTCGAGTGAGTCTTTACATTGCTGATAGTTCTATTTACTCTGCCAGAAAATCCTCCCTACACCTGCCATGGACGTCTTCACAACTACTGCTGGTGTTGATGTTCCTCTGTACAGTCGGACACCCAATATCCATCCCTATAGAGGACGCTGTACAGCCCTGTGAGGCTCTGAAGGAGGGAGCATGCGCAGAGCTGGGCTACCAATCCACGCTATTTACAAACTTAATGAACCACAAGTCAGAGGACCTGGCCTCACAAGAACTACTCACTTTCTTACCTCTCCTTCAGGTATGAGAGTTCAGGTGAATGAGGAAGAATGGGAGATGAAAATATTGCAGAATTGTGAAAGAATATATTTTTTATAGAATTGTGAAAGAATATATTTTTTATAGAATTGTGAAAGAATATATTTTTTATAGAATTGTGAAAGAATTAAAAATGAGGTTCAGGTAAATGAGAGAGATGAATGAAGCATAGAACTGGGAACGAATTAAAAAAATGTGCTTGCTTGCTGTTCCTTACCTATATAATGACTCTAGTGATGTTGCTGTTGCACATAATATTAGGAATAATATACACTCAATCATTTATCGCCTTCATGATGTTCCTTTGTTACTCTTACCTTAAATGTTGTGATGTTGATGTTTTGGTGTACAGATGGAGTGTGCTGATGTGTTGAGGGAGTTTCTGTGTGCTCTCTACATGCCCGTGTGTACCAATTCCGGCTTCCATCTCCCTCCCTGTCGCTCCCTCTGTAAGCAGGTGGGTAAAAGGAATCAATTAGAAGTACGTTAGCAAGTAAAAAAAAAATTATAAGCACGTCAACAATTGGAAAACAAATGTATAGGGCCTAAATGTTTTAATGTAATGTTTTTAATGTAATGTTAGGTTAGGTTAGGTTAGGTTAGTGTATAATATATAGGGTAAAGTTAGGTTAGGTTACATCTAATTAAGTTAGTGTATATTTAGTTAGTTTAGGTTAGGTTAAGTTTGGTTAAGTTAGGTTAGGTTATGTTAGTGTATATTGAGTTAGTAAATGTTAGGTTAGATTAGTGCATATTTGGTTAAGTTAGAAATATTACAGTCTACATCCTCCCTCCTCTCTTCCCCCCCCACCCCCAGGCCCTAGAGGGTTGCAGTGGGGTGATGGAGGAGCTGGGACTCACGTGGCCTGCCAAGTTCGACTGTACCCGCTTCCCTGAACACCACGAGTTGATGTGTCTCATGTCACTCAACCACAGTAAGGACACACACACACACACACAGATACACCGATAGAAAGTCACAAACACACACACACAAAATGACAAACAGAAAGATGACAGACACAGAGACAGTTAGATAGGCAGAGAGAGAAACACAGATAAATAGGCAAACACAGACAGACACACAGACAGGCAGACACAGACAGGCAGACACAGACAGACAGACAGACAGACAGACAGACACAGACAGAAAGACAGAGACAGACACAAACACTCACAGAAAGACAGATTGTGTGTGTATGTGTATGAGGTTGTATATGTGTATGATTATGTTTAGCAAATATAAATAAAACAGACAGACAGACATACAAACAGACAAGCAAATAGAGAGTGACAAACACACACACACACACGGGCAAGTGAAGCCATACGACATACATACATAGACTAGTTATTTCCTCCAGTGATGAACAAATAACATAACAATAACATAAAATAACATAAAACATTCCACATATTTTCATCGTACAGTTTTTTATAATTTTTATTCTCTTAATTGTTTATTTTTCTGAATCGGTGTGAGAATAGTGTGACAGGTCGGTTCATTCACATTCACAAGTTCAGTGGCTGACATGAAGATAGAATATATTGGTTCATGAAGCACAATGAAGTAACAGCACTGAATGTTAAATATCCCAGTCCATTCTTTTCTCTTCTTTTTTTTAGATTAAGTGTTAAGGATCATGATTTATTTGTCTTTTTTTTATGTATAAAACTATCTTGGATTTTGTGCATCTAATAATTTCGACTCATTTATACGAATATTTTATTAGTTTGGGAACAGAATGGTTGAGACAAACATATTAGTAATTAAGGTAAAAGCGAATAATTTAAAGTTTATAGCTAGTTCGAATCAGGTGCCTTTACAAACAGGAATCATAGACTCCAACTATTGTGTCAAACGTGGTTATTTTCTTTCATTTCTCCCCTCTCTCTTCCCTCCCTCCCTCCTTCTCTCCCTCTCTCCCTCCCCTCGACTCTTTCCTCTCCCCAGTCTACTTTTCCTTCTCGGGTTCCCTATCAAACGTTTCGTATTTCGTTCCCCCCTCTTCCCTGTTCGTTCTTTTTCTTTCGTGCTTTCCCTCTCCTGTTTCATTCCCTTCTGTTTCGTCTGTGACCCCATTTCTCTCGCTTTCCTCCCTAGCTCCCCTCTTCCCTTTCTCCTCCTTTCTTGCTTTCCTCCCTAGTTCCCCTCTTCTCTTTCTCCTCCTTTCTTACTTTCCTACCTAGCTCCCCTCTTCCCTTTCTTTCTCCTCCTTCCTCTTCTCTTCACATCTTCTCTACTCTACTATGTATGTACAGTCACGAGCATTAATAAGTATGTACCTGCTTTGGTTGAAGCTTTGAACAGTCCAATTCACCAACGAAATAATTCCAATGGAGATCTTATTGTGTATTTATTTACCCTCTCTACTGTATAATTATATAGGTATTTGAAGCACACCTGAATACTTATTATTGCCGGTGAATGTACCTCTCTTCCCTCTACCTCTATATTCTCTCTCTCATGTTTATATCCATGTCTACATCAGCTTCCCTTAACAACCAATTTTGTTTTCTAATTAACTTTTACTCTCTCCCTCCAGGCAGCTTCATGACCAGTCCGACCTTGGCACCGTTTCCCCCTCCCACTGAACTGGAGTTGGACCCGGAACCAGAGCCAGAACCGGAGCCAGAGTCAGAGCCAGAAGAGGTGGATCCTCGCCTAACTCAGTGTCTCTCTAACGCCGACTGTATCTTCGAGGTGATTTACTTTAATATGAAACCCAGATAATCCATACAGTACGGTCTCAGGGGATAATGAATGGTGTAGGGGGAATAATTATGTGTTGTGGTCAAGTTTGAGGCTTTACTAATCTATATATAGGAAACTCCAATAATGGGTTCAGCCAACGTATGGGAGTTTTGCCAACGAATGGGGGTTTTCACTTTTAGCCCTGCCGTATTTCTTTGCATGGACTTAAGAATTAATGGTGCGCCATGTGAATATATTTCCTTTCCCTCTGCAGCGATCTGTGTGTCGGGGCGGGGAGTGTGTGTGTGAGTACCCGCGTACATGGGGACCCACCGGTTGTGAAGAAACTCAGGTAAATTTCTCTATGTAAAGTATATAGTATTTACTCATCAAAGCTTTGTGTCGTGTCACCTTCAAATTAGTTAAGGTCCTCGAAGCCGACTAATTTTAATCCTGTTTTTCGGATATTGAAAACACTTAGTATGAGCATCACAATCTTCAGCTTGAGTTAACTAAGTGCAATTCTCTGACAATTTTGAATTTGGCTAACTAATCAACAGCAATCTTTTCAAGGCTGCAAAGGCTTAAGATTTTCATCCGTTTGACTTCAAGTGTCCAAATACACAGTAATTCGTTTCTGCTTGTGACTATCGCATCAGTTAGACTTTTGACAATAAAAAGTTATGAAAAAAATTCTAAGGTAAGGAGGAGCAAGATTTTCCGACACACAACTGACACAACTGTAAGTGATCTGTGTTTGTCTCCCTCCTTCCCATATCCAACAGATCCTTGGAGGTCTGTGTACGTCTCATAGTCAGTGTACAGCCGTCACTCCCCAGGCAATGTGTAACAACTCTGTGTGCACCTGTGTACTTCCCTTCACCAACTACAATAACCTCGCCTGCATACACGGTCAGTTAACCCTCTCGTGTAAGAATGAAATATGCATCGGTAGTATCTTTTTCATTTGTGCTTTGGTTGTTTCTTTAAATAGACTCGTCAACATTTCTGATCCCGGGACAGCAGCCCCCCTTCCTCTACTATTCATTTCCTCTGACTCATTTACGTACTCATGTTTAGTCTGTGAGTTTGTCTCTGTGTTTCTCTTGTCTCTCTGTTGATGCCTCTGTCTGTCGCTGCCTGTCTGTTTTTGCCTGTCTGTTTTTGCCTGTCAGTCTGTCTTTGCCTGTCAGTCTGTCTTTTCCTGTCAGTCTGTATTTGTCTGTCAGTCTGTATTTGTCTGTCAGTCTGTATTTGTCTGTCAGTCTGTATTTGTCTGTCAGTCTGTCCTTGCCTGTCAGTCTGTATCTCTGTCTGATTGTCTGTCTGTCTGTTGTTCTCAAGGGTTACACTCTTCCCCAGGTAGCGGAGTGGGTGCACTTTGCTACAACGATGCTCAGTGCCGAGCCGTCAACAACTTCAGCTTTTGTCGGTTCTTGGTAGAGGGCGTCGTGGGCACCTGTACCTGCGACCCAGACCAGTTCATTGACACCAGGGGCCAATGTGTTCCCAGGCTAGGTCAGTGCTGGTGGTAGTGTGTATGTTGTTAATGAGATGTAATGTGCTATTATCAGATATTGTAGGGGGGGGAATTTTTTACGTGTATATATTTTGGGTGGTGTGTGGTATGAAGGAAATATTGGCTGTGTGTATGTGATGGAAGGCCTGAGTGCTGGGATGGATGTGATGGTGAGAAGTGATACAGTGATTGTTACATAACTTTGATAGTGTGTAATGGGTGATGTGTAACTGGAGATTGGTTTATTATTGCAGTTATTTCATGTGTGAATAATGGTGATTGAGTGTTCGCTGGTGTGAACCGAAGTGTACACAGTATATGGATAGTTGTAATATCGGGGAAATATGACTCCATTTAGATTTACGAGTGCCCTTAAGTTACCTAACTGATAACAGCTGCATGAAGGAATAAATGTTAAACTGACCAGAGGACAGAGGAAAATGTGCCTGTACGATATACGCCAAACCTTGTCATAATGTTGTTGTTGTGAATGGGTGACTTGATGGGCTACAAATTCCACCAAACTATGACATCAAACAGATCCCACACTCGCATCCTGGAGTACTATAACAAGTTTCCTGGCATAGTTTGGGATAATCACAACAAGCCATCAATTTCGTCCACGACAGATGACCCCCTCTTACTAAACATTGTCACCGGCACACAGGGGGACGATGCTACAAGGGGGACTGTCCGAGACAACTGGGTGCCGCCTTGTGCCAGAGAGGGAGAGACGCAGTGCCCAAGTGTTTCTGTCGCAAGAAGGCCGTGCAGAGGAGGGGCGTGTGTGTTATGACATAGTGTAGCATCTTGGTGTGTGGCAGAAGTGGGGAGTTTGTGTGAGCATGGAGTGTGCAGGTGTGGGAGTGTGACAGTCTATATAGAGAGTGCGTCGTATATATGTGTGGCATGTATGGCGTGGAAGTGTGGTAAGTCATAGTGTTTGTCTTGTGCAGGTGTGTAATGTCGTGCGAACATGTGGGTATTCATAATGTGTGTCGTGTGTAAATGTGTCATGTAGGGTGTGGAAGTGTGGTAAATCATATTGTGATTGTGTGTAAGTGTGTCATGAAGTGTGAGAGTTTGGCAGATTAGAGACTGTAAATTATACATTCCCATTTTCTAGTGCACGCACGATTAACAATTATAGTCTAAATAAATAATAATGCATATCATTGATCATTGCCAAAGCTCCTCTGTAATATACACATAAGCCGTGTGTGTGTGGGAGGAACGATTCTCTCCTATAATCTCATACACATCCATGTTCTGTGCCTCTGGCCTAGATAGTTTATAGTTCAGTTCTGTATAAAGTGATAATTCCCTTGTAATACAACAGAAAAACGAAATGCCTCACTCATCTTTTGCAATATTGTTCTCTAATTAAATCGGCTTAATATAATCCCTCTTTACAACAGGGAATAAACTCAATATACAATAGTTAATCTATGCATATGTTTTACACTGGTACAGTTTTCTGTGTGAGTAAAAATCTAAAAGAAAATGAACTAAATGTATTATTAACCCTAATAAGTCTGCAAACTTAACAAAATACATTATTTTTCTGTCTAAATCTCTCCTCTTGCTCTTCAGTGATATTTTACTCCACAACTCGCTGGTATATTTGCTATAAAATAATTAATCTATTGTACGTTCCATTTTATGACACCATACCACAAATATTTCACCAGTTGTAATATGTACGAGTCTAGATATTTGGGGAAAAATATACTTACACAAGCTATAATATATAGGACCTCAGCGTTTGATCTGAAACCAAACTTTAATGTAAGAACAAATCTATAATTGTCAGCGGCAAAGAACTCATAGATAAAGTACAGTACTACACTAAGATGGGGAAAATGGAGAAGGGGAGGAGAGTGGTTGGTCATACAAGCAACATCAGAACACCTTTATTTCTGTTCTTGGAATCATGGCACTCCAATGTAACAACAGTGAATTACCTCTTTAATGATATCCTGTTGCCCGGAAGAGTTTTGAGGAAGAATTTACTGCATATTATAATATCATCACTGTAGTACACTTCATTCAAAATAAGATTCATATTCCTAGAAAAAAAAAAAAAAAAAAAAAAAAAAAAAAAAAAAAGACAATCGCAACACCAATAATAAAAAAAAATAATCGATATAATATAAAAATACCCATACCTATGTAATATTATGGGTTTTTTCACTGGATCAGACGGGCGGACTGAAAACTAATCAAACAAAACACGAAAAATAATCAAACAAAACACGAAAAATAATCAAACAAAACACGAAAAATAATCAAACAAAACACGAAAAATAATCAAACAAAACACGAAAACTAATCAAACAAAACACGAAAACTAATCAAACAAAACACGAAAAAAAATCAAACAAAACACGAAAAAAAAAATCAAACAAAACACGAAAAATAATCAAACAAAACAAGTCCGAAATGAATTACTATACTTCACCCGATGGTAGTGTCCTTTGGGGGGGTCAAAAAAAAAAAAAAAAAAATCTCGGCTCTAATGATTATAGGAAGGAATAAAACCCCAATAATAAGTTAGTGTTCCAGCGTACAGTACAGTACAGTCGGCGGCAAATGTCCTGTCGCCACATCTGCCAACAAGTCGTGAAGTAAGTAAGTATGGATGGAAATATAAACTTGACGGATTCATTAATTAACATAAAAAACTAGAAGTACATTAATTTACACCCTGTATATCGTATTTTCGTATTTCTGTATGGTGACTGTGTTTATTTCGATAATTAACCTACTTTATGTTATCGTTTATGAAGTGCTGATGAGTGAGACGACACGACTTTTGCCTCAGACTGTACAGCACAAACACAACACCTCTCGCGTGCTGCCCCAATGATGGATGGACGATGGAACTACTTAGACTTAGAACGTCAAGGTCCATGAAGCCCCTCCCGTGCATGACTCCACTAAGGACATGTCGAGTGTGAGTGATAAACATGTGTATTTTTGTATATATATAGTGTGAGTGACAAACATGTGTATTTTTGTATATATATAGTGTGAGTGACAAACATGTGTATTTTGTATATATATAGTGTAAGTGATAAACATGTGTATTTTGTATATATATAGTGTGAGTGATAAACATGTGTATTTTGTATATATATATAGACAGACACACACTCACACTGATGTACGGATGGCTGGTGTAGTATTGAATCGCATTGGAAGCTCTCTGGAGTGACATACTTTGTGAATTATTCCAGTGTACATTAATAATATATTCATTATAAATATACACACATATGACATAACTAAGCTTGCATACATGACTAAGTTTCCATACATAACGGTTTGCATGCATACATACATACATTTATACACATAGCCTACATGCACACAGAAGTTATTACAATACCGGTACATAGTTTCGCTCCCCACCAACAAGGACTGTCAATTATTCTGGGTGACAGTACAGAGCCACCACCTATATACACACTCATACTATGTTCCCTCGGTAGTAATAATTAATAATGAGTGTGTTTCTCGGTACTCGTTTCACAATGTACTAACACTTATATTATGAATGAAGGCGTTTCTGTGGAAGGCTTGGTCCTTACTGAGCCAAATTATCGTAAACAACTCCACATGCAAATATATTTATGAGTATATATTGCTACTGCATAATGATAGTGATACTGATTTGCTAACAGTTAAGAAATTACTAAATTAATTATCAAATGTATGAAGCGAAAGTTTTAGTATTGTGCAGTAACTAATATCGTGAACTTGAAATTTTAATGTTTTTAAGGGAAATAAGTTTGTTTCTTGAGAGGTTTAGACCGACAACTTTTATTTTCTGTAAAGTTAAGTGACATTATGTTTTATATTTTTATCTAACATTATATCTGGGTATCAAATTAATAATATACCCTTACATAACATGCTAAGAAGATAGGTAGAGAAGCCTTATTATTTATGGATTGTATATTATCCACTATGGTTACAATCACGTTTTATCAATGCTGGGGAATGTGTGTGTGTGTGTGTGGTGGCGGGACAATAACCTCGGCACGGGTGAGCGGCAGCAAAACAGAATCGTAGGTGTGGCAGCGAGGGATCCGTTGGCATAGTGAGGACAATCAACAAACGCCGCTCACCTGTATTGTGGAGGGTTCTACCTAAACTCACCGGTCGCACACTCATCACTCAACATCTACATAACTCGTAAGATCTTACTAAATGTTGTTTTATTTACACTCATAAATAATCAGACAGGAAGATTATGTTGATACAATTACTTCTCAAATGATAAACACCTGAATATTGTCTAATAATATCACTTTTTTGCCTGTACAATCATGAACTATATCTGATGGTACATGAACGAAAGCTTCTGACATTTCAGCAGCGGATCACGTCACGCTCACGCTATCGGCCACGTAAGTCGGTCCAGTAGTCAGCGTGCAGTGAAATTGGGTGCCGAGAAGACCCAGTCAATATCCCACTATGCTCCCCAAAACTATAAGTCTAGTAATAATGGAAGTGATTAAGCAGTGTGTTGATTAATATTTATACAGTGAACCCCGTAAAGGTGTCTGTCTGTGTGTGTTGCCTATCGATGCATTCAGTCCCAAGCATTATATATCGTTTATGAGGACTTAGTAACACATGTATACGTAAGGCTCGCCTCAAAATGTCAGTGTTGGTTAGGTAAGTAGAGAAGTCGAAATGACGATCCCACCCACGCCTTTACCTCCTTTTACTCGAACTCTTGGTAGCTAGTGGTGGTGGTGGTGGTGAACCGATACTGCCTGGTGGTGGAAAGGGAAAACAGAGGAGGAGGAAAGCGATAAGAGAAGGAGAACGAAATACCAGAAGAAAGAAAAAAAAAATGATGCTGAATGGTGTCATGGGAAGAGTAAGAAAAAGAGACAGACTGCAAGTGTGACAATAAAAAGGTGTTTAGAGTTAAGGCAAAGAGACAGAAAGTGAAGGAGAGAAAGAGAACGTGAGAGTGTGTGTAAAGAGTTCGTACACCTCACCAGCAAATACCACCACCGCCAACAACAACGAATATTTCTCATCCCTCGCCTCACGTCCAGGAACTTTAGAGTGAAGTCTACGTAAACCTTTTCCTCACCATCTATACACATCTATTCTATCTCTTGTGGAATCTGCACTGACACCGACTACAGGAGAAGGGACAGCTGGAGGAGGAAGGGGAAGGAGAAGAAGGAGGAGGAGGAGGAGGTGGAGGAGCTAAAGTAGAATTAAGGTAAGGATACGATAACTATACATAGCCTATACCAACAATAGTACACTGGTGACTTATAGGTCCAGAGAAACAATGAATATCAATATGAGCTCCAAAGTTTCTAATGTAATAATGTATTTCACACTATAGGGCCTACTCAGACTTTATTCCTATTGACAGCAGTAATGGCGTTAGGTCAGGTGGAGGGCCTGGTGTATCCTCCTCAGGGTCTGGTTTGGTTAAGGGGAGAGTATACTTTTCGTTCATTGGAGTGCCTTGATTCCTCCAAAGTATGCCAGGAAACAGAGCCAGAGGAACAAAAATAATGGTGGCCTGTTGCTTGGAATAGTTTGGAGGAATCATTTGCTCCGGATTTACCAACACTGTATCCTCCCCTTAATGCAGTGGGGCTTCACGCCTGCCTATCGACTTGGTAGTGGTCATTAAAGCCATGTAATTGTAGAGTAATTGTGTAACTATGTGCTGAAGTGTACGTGTGTGTTGTGTGGCGTCTGTGAGTGTTCCCCAGGGTCTGTAGGTGGAAGTGAACAAAGGTCTATAATTATTGGTATGGAATTCAAATGATGCTGCAATTTCTGGGCAAATACATAAAATAGCTAAAAATTATACAGACCCTTTGGAAGATACACATGGCTTTCTACGCACGCAAGTACACCTATCAATCCACTAATGCTCTTATTTTATTCAGGGGTGATATCTATCCTTAGAACGTTTTGAATCTAAGCTGAAAAGATGAAATGTCAGTATTTATCACTGGAGATATTGCTGCATATTTTTACAACTATACGACTGATAAAACCATAGACTGACAAGAGAATGGCTAACAAAATACTCGTGTGATATCCCTTTGAGTGAGTGTGGCAATTTGCGTGCATGGTAGCGTGAGTGGCGTGGCGTGGAGTGGGTGGATAGTGGGTTGGGGACGAGGGAAAGGAGGGAGGGGGTCGGTGGGTCAGTAGGTGGAATGGATTAGACAAGGGTTGCATGGACCGACACACTTCGCCATCACTCCAATACTCACTAACTGGAACGTGAGGTACAGTACAATCATACACATAACTGGGTTAAAGGAGTGTTGTACTCTCATGCTCAAAGGAGAAACAAAAGTAGCAGCAGAATTTTAATTATAGAAGGCATACAATAATTCTTGTGTTGAGCAAAATTTTTAAATAGTTTTTTTTGTCCAGTCGATTTCATGTGTATGTATTTATTACCTACTAATAAGGGGCGTGAAAATCATAGTATTCCCATTTCCATTGCTTGTATATAACCGTGTCCAACGAGATATACCTGGTCGAGAAGATACAGTATTACTAGTTTTCTGCATCAGTGTTTCTATCTAATTGGCAGATCTGAAAGGAGCTTTACTTTGCCTGTCTGAATCACTAGAGTTTGGATTCTGTCTAAAGGCAATTAATCCTCAATTATGGCTTTGTTGATTTGTATACAGTCCATCAAGATAAAATAATCGCTGGCCAACATCTAGCGTAACCTATTTATAGATTATTCTGAACTGCATATGTATCTAATCTGCTGAATATATTTCGTGTTCTTCACTTTTTAAACACAGGAGAGAGTAAGGGTTTGCATCCCGCTGAAATTTTATAAACAATCAATGTGTGGATTTTGGTGCGTATTTTTAATGCTTTAAAGACTCGTTTCTTCAAGAAGGAAAGTGTTTAGGATTTTTTGTGTCTGTGGGATTACAATTTCATAGCATGTTTGTTTTGGTGTTGCTGTGTTTATTTCATCGTTGAGAGAGTCTGTGTAAGGTATAAGGTATTCCGATTCACAAGTTAAAATATTCGAAACATTCATATCTTTCACTCTAAGGATATGAATGTTTTGAATTTTGTAACTTATGGATCGGGATTCGAATTTCTGAATGGCCCAACATTGGCAACGCGAGGGGAGAAACGCGGGAGTGGAGCCAACTGTACATCATTAACACTACATAGACAGGACACAAAAAAGTTTTAAATTGAGATTAGACATTAAACCCTATTACTTTCATCCACGTAATCGGACACCATTTTTTTGTTTTGTTTTCACTAGTAATACCCTCAGCCTTCCTAGTAAGAGAGTTGAATCATTGTACACCTAGCAGGAGTAAAAGGTCAGAGTGATTCATTGGGAGGGAGTTCACTCGGACTCAAATGGCAAATGTCTGGTCAATATCAAGCACATAACCTTCCCCAAAGCTCCCCCTCCTTACTCTTTCTCCCTACGCTCTGAAATTTTGTTCATCCTATCCCCAGCCCTCACTCCTTCTAAGTCTCACCTCTATATTGTGTTCTTGCGATATGTCTAACCAAACAATTAACATTTATGGCTTCACTACATATACCTAAAGGAACATGCAACACTCTACAGTAACATGCAACTTAATCTGAACTGAGACAGAAAAAGTACACGTGTATCTTCAGGAAAAGATACATAATTCTCTCATGAGGTATAAAATTTCATCTGTTTCTTAGGAAGGCAACTCTATGAATTTTAGACATTGCTAAGGGAAGTTGAAGTTCCAGAACGTCCGCATTTGCTTACAACATTTCTTTTGCTAATGCCAGACGTTTTTATGGAACTGTAATTGAACAAGTAAGAGGTGTTTATTATGACCTGCATTCATGTTGTTTAATCGTCTTAATAATCATTTCTAACTAAACAAAGTCAGTAAGTCTATTCTAGTAATGGCTAATACTACTAATACAAATAATGACACTTGACATTACCCCTTAATAAATATCAGAGGCATGTAATGTAATAACAATGTCCACGTTTATTGCTAGTCGATAATCCGAAGGTATGTGACGTAGGTGGCAATAATAATCCATAGCGTGTCCCGGTGACGTCAGGCTTAGAGTATTTTATTAGGTTAGTGTTATTCCACATCACTCACTACTTTTTAGTTTGTTTTGACTCGTGGCGTAACAGAGAGGAAAAAGGGATGCGAAAATTTGGATCTACAGGGAAAGTTGTATGATAGTTAAAGTTGTATAATATTATAAGGTAGGGGTGATGCGAGTTAGCAAGGTGTCGTTGTGGGATATATTATAGGAGGTATGTGTATGACAGGTGTGTGGTGGGTGGTAAGATGTACAATAGGTGTGGTGTGTGGGAAGGTGTGGGTGTGGTGTGTGGGAAGATGTGGTGTGTGGAAAGGTGTGGTGTGTGGAAAGGTGTGGTACGTGGGAAGGTGTGGCTGGAGGTAAGGTTTAGGTGTGGTGGGTTGGTAAGGTAGATACAGCATGTGGGATAGAAGTGACGTGTATAACAGATGTGGTGTGTGAGTGAGACGGTCGCTGCATGCATGTGTGTGAGGAAGAAGTGACAGTGTGCAGGGATGATGTGTATTGGGGAGCAGGGGGGGGGGGGGGATGTGTATTGGGGAGCAGGGGGAGGGGGGGGGTATAACCAACGCGTATATCAGCCAGTGTAAGGGAGGAGAGACGTATATGTAGCAGGGGAGGGAGGGTGATAAACGATTACCATATTATATCACAATTACCAAACATATTCCTGACCTTGTACCTCAAAGTAATTTTCACTCACTACCATCAACAACAACAACAACCGACTCCTGACGTACTAGTAGAAGACTCAAATAATTATCAGGTGTCATATTGTATACATTTAGAAAGGAGAGTGTCACATCTTGAAATAAATATTGATTGATCCCTTACGTATTGCTGCTTTCTTCAACATGACAACTGCCATTCACTGTCGCCAATTCGTTTATTTTTTTTCTACACGTTTATAGACTTATGAGAAGATGTGAGAAAGGGGACCGTATGCAAGAATATCTGTGGTGTTGACGATGGTGTGGTACTGGGGCAATGGCTCTGTTATTTGCCTAGAGAGTCATCGTACCGATACCATGCAAGCCATCGTATGCACCACCAATGTTCTTGAATATGACCCAAGGTACTAAGAGATGCTGACTGTGTGTGTACTGGTGTCGAGAAGAAAATAGTGATTATGACCGAGAAAATAAATGTATCGGAGAGTAAAAGTCAGAGGTTTGGATCAGTTCTGGAGAGGTGTATGAGTTTGAGGTGAAGGCTGAGCTGCATTAGGGATCAACGCTTAACCTCTCTCTCTCTCTTTATCATTGTGATGGATGTGTTGAGCTTTGTGGGGGAGGAGGGATGGAAATAAGTTAGAGATGATATTTTCTGGACGACCTGACGATTATTTCCAGTACACAGCAGGAGGCACAAACGAGATTGCTACACTGACATAAGAAAGAGCCTACAGGGGAATGATTTAAATTGCACCTACCTATATCAAAGTTAAAGAAAAGAGGAACAACAAGATGAAGGAAGAAGAGATCAAACAGGGACGAGGTGTTACAGGAGAAATGACTGAAGCACGAACAGAACTTTAGGTACTTTGGATCGGCTGTAAATGAGACAAGAGAATAGAAGGAGGATGGAAAAAAATGGCGAAGAGTCTCAGGAGTGTTACGCAATGGAAGAAATCCGAAAAGGCAGGAGGATTTATGGTGAGACCAGTGATGATATATGGGGCGAAGACGTGAGCATTAAAGGAGGAGGAGGAGGAGGAGGAGGAGGAGGAGGAGGAGGAGGAGGAGGAGGAGGAGGAGGAGGAGGAGGAGGAGGAGGAGGAGGAGGAGGAGGAGGAGGAGGAGGAGGAGGAGGAGGAGGAGGAGGAGGAGGAGGAGGAGGAGGAGGAGGAGAAGGAGGAGGAGGAGAAGGAGGAGGAGGAGAAGGAGGAGGAGGAGGAGGAGGAGGAGGAAATAGAGTATAGTAAATGTAGATGTGGTTCAAGAGCAAAATCACTGAAGAAACATCTGAGGAAACTTGAGAAGGGAAGAAGTAGAGTGAGAATTAAAAACATCAATATGGGATTACTATAGGAAAGCAAGAATTAGAAAAAAAAACTTTCAGTCACAAGGGAATGAATAGTACCAATACAGAGAAGACTAAGAAAATGATAGAGACTATAAAATAAGATGCAGAGATGAGGTGAAGGTTAAGATGAAGATGAGATGAAGGTTAAGATGAAGATGAGATGAAGGTCAAGATGAAGAAAGATGATGTGAAGATTAAGATGAAGAAAAATGATGTGAAAATTAAGATGAAGAAATATGATGTAAAGATTAAGATGAAGAAAGATGATGTGAAGATTAAGATGAAGAAAGATGAGGTTAAGATGAAGAAAGATGATGTGAAGATTAAGATGAAGAAAGATGATGTGAAGATTAAGATGAAGAAAGATGATGTGAAGGTTAAGATGAAGATGATGAGAATGGTGAAAGAATATACAAGGGATAGATGAAGGTCTGTTAGAGGGACAGGGTCTAGAAATCAAAGAAGTTCTGAATGAGAAGGAACGTGGTATAAAAAAGTCTGAGAGAGAAAAACACCTGAACACAAGCATATTACACCCTGAAGCAAAATGTAAATACTATGACAGGTAAATAATGCCTTTTATATTCATCTTGCATTTTTTTGTATACTCCTTTCCTGGACAACAAAACCAGAGATAAAAATAGTGTAGTATCGTACAACGCATCCGGAATGAGAACATTACTTATGATCTAACTCTAGTACTCCACCTTCAGGCTCATGCAGATTTTAACCCAGAGTCTCTGTAAAAAAAAAAAACATATCACACTCACCCACCCACCCACACACACACACACCCAACACAGAGGCACAGACACACATATACACTCAAGAGCACACACACAAACACAAAAGCACACACACATACAAAAAGAAACACAAAAGCACACACAAATACAAAAATAAACACAATAACACACAAAAAATACACACCCACCCACATAAAAAACAACACCATAAAATGACTCGTCCTCTTGGGGAGTTGTATGGTTACCTTGGATTAAGTAGCCCCCGTCTGTAATGTCGTGTTGTGAGTGAAGGAGGAAAACCGAGATAAACTTCACATAGAATCACCACTTTGGTATACACACAGAGGTCTGGAGGAGTGCTTATGCCATTCTGTCTGTCTGTCTGTCTATTTCTACGTACGCCTCTTTTTTTTCATTATGCCTGTTCGTCTCTCTACATGTCTGCCTCATTGCTTGCGTGCCTGCCTGCCTGCCTGTCTATTTATGTGTCTGGCTATCTATCTATGTTCATGTCTCTCTGCCTGTCTGTGTTCATGTCTGTCTGTCTGTCTACCTGCGTGAGTTGGTACAGAGAGTGCTATAATCTGGGTCAGTCATGGTCGCCTTCATCACCAACTATATCCAACTTAGTCAGGAATCTTGCACGAATAGGTTTTCATTTTTTTCTCTCTCTTTTCATGTTCGCTACTACAATACCTGATGAGTACTCTGGATTTCACGCCCACCTGTTATTCCACCTTCTCTTCCCAGGGGTTTGGCATTCCCTCTTCGTTAGCTTAAAGGGGGGGGGGGGGGGGGTAGTACAGTGTTGGTAAATGTGGAGGTTCAATGAGGTACAGAAATAAAAAAATAGAAAAAAATAAAAAACTGATCAAAATTTTAAGGATAATTACTATATTCTCAGTATTTTTGTTGTATGTGTATGTATTTATGTATAATTATATCTAATATTACATATAGCAAAAAAATATATATATTAATAATTTCAGATGTTATTTATATCATATAATTATTGTTATTTTTTACGTACCGTTTTAATCTTATACATATATTTTATCACATATCTTTTTAATCTTACACATATATTTTATCACAAATCTTTTTAATCTTACACATATATTTTATCACAAATCTTTTTAATCTTACACATATATTTTATCACAAATCTTTTTAATCTTACACATAGGCATATATTTTATCACAAATCGTTTTAATCTTACACATATATTTTATCACATATAGTTTTAATCTTACACATATATTTTATCACATATAGTTTTAATCTTACACATATATTTTATCACATATAGTTTTAATCTTACACATATATCACATATAGTTTTAATCTTACACATAGGCCTATATTTTATCACAAATCTTTTTAATCTTACACATATATTTTATCACATATCGTTTTTATCTATACACCTAAACTCGTCTTGGTCTATCAAAGCTCACTGGAACACCTTCTAAAATAGTCAAGAGAAATGTCAGATCCAAAAAAGTACTTTGTTCGTCCATGAAAAAGCGTGTAACAGGTGATGGACATGACAAGTTGCGTCAGTGTGTGTGTGTGTGTGTGTGTGTATATTAAAACGTGTGTGTATTAAAACTTTTTTTTTTTTTTTTTTTTTTTTTTTTTGTGCATGCTTGCGTAAGGAGGTCTGGAATGAACACCCTGGCTCGCATCGTTTCATTTGTCAAGCCCCCAACCCACCTGTCGGGAATTATTGTTGCTATCTAATCTAATCTTCATCTCTCATCACCTTTAAATACCTTCACTAAAGTGTTATGGCAAACCCTCATCCTGTCCTCTACCTTCATTTCATTTTAATCCTTTTCTTTTATTATCTTTCACACACTCCCTAACTCCCCTTTACACACTTCCTATCTGTCTGTCTCCCCTCTTCTTCTTCCCCTCTCCCTCTCTTTCCCTCTCCTAATTTCCCCTTATTTTCATTATCACTTTCCTTCTCACCCTGTTTATTATTTTCTCTGCCTTAAAATTTCTGTCTAACTAACTACCCCAATCATGCATAATTTATATCTGTTTATCCTTTCTTTTGTTTACTTTCCATCCTCCTATGCATTCTATCTCCCTTTTCTCTCCCTCCTTTCTTGTCACTGCTAATTCTCTCCTTCTCTATACCCCAGTCTTTATTTCCCCCTTCTCTCTCTCTTTCTCTCTCTACTTCTATCATTATCTCTTCCCCCTCATTCTCTATCTGTTTTATCTCCCCCCTTTCCTCCCTCTCTCTCTACCTCTTTCATTATCTCTTCCCCCTCATTCTCTATCTGTTTTATCTCCCCCCTTTCCTCCCTCTCTCTCTACCTCTTTCATTATCTCTTCCCCCTCATTCTCTATCTGTTTTATCTCCCCCCTTTCCTCCCTCTCTCTCTACCTCTTTCATTATATCTTCCCTCTCTCTCTCTCTCTTTCATTATCTCTTCCCTCTCTCTCTCTATCTCTGTTTTTATCTTCCCCTCCCCCTCCCCCTTCCCCCCTCCCCCTCCATAACTCGGGCTAGTTGTAAGGGTAATAATAACAGTGGAGCTCTGGCACGTGACCTCGCTCCTGGGCCTGGCAACGCGAGGTCAAGGTCACATGACGTCACCAAGGCAGGCAGGAAGGAAGGAAGGAGGGAGAGAGGTTAGGAGGTTTGTGGAGGGAGAGAGGGAGGATTGAGGGAGGGAGATATTTGTGGAGGGAGGGAAGGAGGTTTGTGGAGGGAGAGAGAGAGGGAGGGAGGGAGGGAGGGAGAGAGAGAGGGAGGGAGAGAGAGAGGGAGGGTAGAGAGAGAGGTTGGGAGGTTTGTGGAGGTAAGGAGAGAAAGGAGGAGGTTTGTGGAGGGAGAGAGAGAAGTTAGGAGGTTTGTGGAGGGAAAATGGATCCGATAACATGGGACCAAGAGATGTGGGAGTGGAATTGGGTTGGGGTTACTTTGGAAGGTAAAGGAAGGCAATGAGTTTTGGAGATCTAAGTTGAATTGTCTGGAAATTAATGTTCGAAGGAAATTGAGAGTGAAGTGGAGAGATAGGAAGATATGGAAGAGAAAACAAAGAAACGTAAACGAGAAAGAAAATGGAAAGGAGAGAGAATGATGGAATGAGAGGAAATACAAAAGACAAAAGTAGATAGAGAAAAGGAAGGGAAAACGATGATGTAAGGAAGAGAGAGAGGTGTGAAATAAAAAGATAAGGAAGAGAGAGAGAGAGAGGGGGGTGAAATAAAAACATAAGGAAGTGATGAGGAAATATAAGTTTTGAGCAGAATGACGCGATGTGAAAATTTTCTAAAGTGAACGAGGTTAAGAAAGATTTAGGATTAAGAAATAAAAGAACGAGGCAGCAGAGAGAGGAATGATAAGATTGAAGAGAGGCACGAGTGATGGAATGAGAAAAAATGATAAGGGAAGGAAATAGAGCCGCTATGATGAGAGGAGAAAAAAAAAAGATATGATAGACAGACACTGGTGGGTAATTGGATGAATGAAGTTGTATGAAGTTATGTGTTATGGGGAGAATATATACTTGTTTTAATTTTGGTACAGTGCCAGATTAGCGACAATAATTATGAGGCGTCTGTTGCTTGGATTAGTTTGGAGGAATTCATTGCCCCAGTTTTACCAACACTGTATTGATAATTGGAGACTTCTGATTTCTCCTCACTACACCACGAAACATGCTCCTTTCCTATACAGTCTAAGGTGGTGGTGTTTCGTGGCAATATTTGAAGGACTCATTTACCTCCAATTTTCTGACTACATCACAGGGTCCCTTACTTAACAACACAACATACAATTCTTTACCATTAAATACGTTTAAGGATTTTTACACACAGATGGAAAATACATTATGTCGTACAATAAATGCATACAAATATATAAATGTTTTCTTGTGACAAGCTCATTAATCAAGTGAAGTCGCATGTGTGAAATTTTTTTTTTTTATAATACTGGACGGATCATGCAATATTTCCAGGACAAAATTCACACCATATATTCATTACTCGCGTCACTATTATCTTATAAATTTTATCGTATGTAAATGAGGAAACTAATGAAATTTCACTGCAGTCTTATACATATTAATGTGCACGGTAGCTTCTTCTGCACGCATTGGTCTCTTTAAGGTGGTAATTCCTTTTTTGGTACATTGGAGTGCCTTGATTCCTCCAAAGTATGCCAAGAAACAGACCCAAGTTAACAAAAATATTGGTATTCTGTTGCTTGGAATAGTTTGGATGATTCAGTTGCTCCAGATTTACTAATATAATACGTCCCCTTTCATACTCAGCTCTAAAACGCGCCGCAAAATGTTGAGAAAATATTGTACAATGCGGTAGACCTTGTAACAAAGTTTTATGGTGATTATTGAGGTCTTATGGTGATTATTGAGGTCTTATGGTGATTATTGAGGTCTTATGCCCTTGACAGAACAAAGTCTATAGTATAAATGGGGAAGAAAGAAGACTGGAGTTCTGTTGCTTGGAATTATTTGGAGGAAGGAATCAGTTGCTCCAGATTAACCAAAACTGTCCTTCTCCCCCCCCCCCACTTATTGCAGACTCATAAATCTAAAGATATACTGAGGCCCGTAGTTTTAAAAAAGTTGAGGGCCCTTACTGGAGCTCTGTGAATCCTCCAATCTAATCCAGGCCACAGAACCCTTCCGTATTTCTAATTGGGAATCTGTTGCCTGGAGTAGTTTGGAGAATTCATAAAGCTCCAGTAAGGGCCCTCAATTTTTTTTTTTAAACTACGGGTGTGAAGGTCCATAATTCTATCCTGATCAGAGACACAAAACAAATATCTACCAACAGACAGAAGTGATTTGTTGGGAGGAGTTGGGATGCGAAGTTAGTTGAATTACAAGTTGTATTTCAGACCAGGACAGAATAATTATTGACCCTCCAGTGTACAGTTGAACTTAAGAATTCATGGTGGTACGGTCCAGGAGGAAGATGCTCGTCTCTCTCTTATAACCAGTGACTTTGGTCTGGTATTTGCTTATCGTCGCCATCCCACATCATAGTTTCTGCCCCTGGTGGTAAATATTTTTGATAGTTAAGGAATTTCATACTGGGAGGAGCTAAGCGTTTACCTCCTCAGCTATAATACGAATTTCTGTGTCCAACTGTACATACTTAAAGGTTCATGAGTCTGCATCAATCAAAATCCACTTCTTTCTCCAAGTGAAAATGGGATCTTTGGCCCGCGAGGTATAACAACATTCTTTGGTCAAACTTGTGTGTGCTATGTGTGGCTTGCTGGGTTATAGAAGGTGGAGGAGGAGCAGCAAGGGTACGATAAAGGAATAATAATACAACGATAGAGAAGGGGAAAGGCGTACACGAGGATGATGAAGGAGAGGGAGGCAAGAAGAATGGTGTAGAAGCAGGAAGATAATAACAAGGAGGAAGAATGTGCGAAGAAGTGGGGAACGAGGAGGCAGAGAGAAGTATAGATAGAAGCGAAGGAGGGACATAATAAGAGGATCTTAAACGTGTGTTAGCCTCGGTGGAAAGAATAACTAAAAGGGAAATATACTTTTACTTTAGAAACACAAGAGCAAGTCAAATATTTAGTGGGCTGGTGTCATCTGGTCTACTGTAGTTTAGTTTAGTTTGACAATTTTGAGGTGTGTTCTGGTTTGATTTAGTTTAGCCTGGCCTGAACACACTTGTCAAACTCGGTTCACACTCCACCTCACCTGCCAGTTGTTTGTAGCCCTTAGTGACGCAGTATCAAGGTCGTTGTCATGAAATATGCAGAGGTACCCACCCCTGTCGCACCTTGCTAGTAGTCCACGTCCTATATTGATCACTCAGTTCACTACACTTCGCTGTTGTTGAGAGTTTCGTAATTTACAGTACCAGGAAAATAACTTTGATACAACATAACGTCACTTCATCCAATATACAAAATACATTTTTCGAATATTAGATAACAAAAAATTGGATATTATTAGTGATCATTTATGCATATATATATAATACTCATCGGTATCAATGTCTATATTAGATAAAAAAATTGGGTAGTATTAGTGATCATTTATGCACATACTACTCATCGGTAGAAATGTCTATATTGCGCGGAAGTTTTCTCGGAACCAGTGAGATGGAGTGACCAAACAACATTAGCTGTCAAACCAAATCATACATTCCTTTACTGATTCCCGATGGATTCACTGTCAGTACCAACCACGTTGAATGTAATCGACTGGATGGTGGTGGAATCTTCGTTTGCTCTACTGCTTTCATAAAATATTCTACAGCACAAACTCGTAGTGTGTTATCATGGAGCCACCTTTGAATTTTAGACAAAGCAAAGTACTACAATTCCACCACCACCACCACCAACAACAAATCGATTCAACTGACCTCTGATGGCAGCGAACACTACTAAAACTTTTCGCTTTGACTGTACCAGAGCTCACTATTCCCTCCCTAACATCGTAACTTTCAGCAAGAGTCTAATTACCTTGCTTTACATCACGGCACTCTCAGTTGGAGGGGAATGAAATACCGTACCTGTTGTTCTTTCATTTGTTCACTCTTTCGGACTTTCATTCATGTTCTGTTTCATTCACTCCATCAGTTTTGACAGCATACCTATATATAGTTTTTTTCTCTTTAGTCTTTTCCTTTTTCGTCAAAGTCAAAAGTAATTTTTAGCTTCCTAAATACTCACATGTAAAAGTAGTCCAAAGTCACGATGTTGGGCAATCGTAAATTTGGACAATTTTCCAAAGTGTCTGTCGAGTCTCTTATATTCTGGTGTAAAACAACGAACCAGAATAATTATCTTCCAAACTGGGGAGTGTGAAAAAAACAATGAGGAGTCGAGATATAACAAGAATAATATTTCTTATCAAATTTTATTGTAGCCTGTTATTCAAGTGATTATGGCCATCTTCTTTATGCGTCATATGTGTAGCGTGAGGTCGTGCCGCTAAAGTCGATGACGTAACAATCTGGTGTGATATTCAGGAAGTAAACAGACGTGACGTGACGCAAGGTATCAGCTGATGTTGTGGTGGTGCATGTATGTATGTACAGTCAGGGTCAGAAGTTGTGTGTGTGTGTGTGTGTATTTTCATTTAGTAATATTACAGTGACAATACTACAATGTGTGTATTTTCATTAAGTAATACTACAGTGACAATACTACAATGTGTGTATTTTCATTTAGTAATATTACAGTGACAATACTACAATGTGTGTATTTTCATTAAGTAATACTACAGTGACAATACTACAATGTGTGTATTTTCATTTAGTAATACTACAATGACAATACTACAATGTGTGTATTTTCATTAAGTAATACTACAGTGACAATACTACAATGTGTGTATTTTCATTTAGTAATACTACAATGACACTTTTGAGCTCATGATTCACACGTAACCTTGATAATAATTCCCTCTGTCAATACCCGAGTTACGTATCGATGCTTTACAAAACATATATACCATCAGAGAGATACAGTAAAACACCTCATGGTCGAACTCAGTGATTCTTATAGTGAGTTTCCAGTAAAGAAGAAAGTTACTATAGGTTATCAATAGTGTCCAACCAGACCAATAATCAAGTCGGGACAGCGAGGCCAAACCACACTAGTCCCTCCAGGCAGAAAGAAGTCTTGAAATCCAACCAGTCATAACTCCTTCCATGTCTTGTTCTGTCTCATACGAATAAATGTATATGTTAAGCATAAGCAACTATTATTTAAAGATTAATACTCGTTCATGCTGAATGGTATGATTTTCACATTATTATTATTATTATTATCATCATTATCATTATTATTATTATTATCATCATTATTATTATTATTATTATTATTATTATTATTTGCCATTTACGATTAATATTCGTTAATGCTGAATGGTATGATTATCACATTATTATTATTATTTGCCAAATCCCTTAAAAATTAATCCTCTCATAGCTGAATGATATAATTTTGACATTATTATTATTATTACTGCCGACATCCCCTTTAAAAATTACACATATGAAAAGCCAGTTGTTAGGCCGACTGTACATGGTATGAAATTATGAATGTCTCTCTGTTCCCTCCTCACACACTAAAGGCATAAAATAATAATTACTCGAATTTAAGAGTTGCTATCTCGCTTAGATTATATTTTATGAAAGTTTTTTTTTTATCGTGTCTTTCTTTTAAAACACTCGCGAGTTTATCGGAATGCCAGAACGATATTCCTTAATTACTTAGATATTATCGGTGGTGTTTCCGAGAAGATTATCAGTGTTTACGTTCGATTACATTGCCGAGGGCGAGGGGGTCTGTACTCTCTCTCTCTCTCTCTCTCTCTCTCTCTCTCTCTCTCTCTCTCTCTCTCTCTCTCTCTCTCTCTCTCTCTCTCTCTCTCTCTCTCTCTCTCTCTCTCTCTCTCTCTCTCTCATGTTCCCCACCACCTCTCTCTCTCTCTCTCTCTCTCTCTTACTGCAAACCTTTCTCTTTCTATCGTATTCCCCATCATCTCTCTTTCCTTCTCTTTCTCTCTCTCTCTCACTGCCCACCTTTCTCTATCTCTCTTTCTCTCATGTTCCCCACCACCTCTTTTTCTCTCTCTCATATTCCCCACCACCCCTTTTTTTTTCTTTCTCACTCTCCAAAACAAACTCTCTGCATTTTCTCACTTACAAGCACCCCACTCTTAAAATATAAAAAATCTCTCCTGCCTCACATCACTCCTCCTTGTTGTAGTTCCTCCCCACCACCACCACCACCACCATCATCACCACCACTACCATCACCACCACCACCACCACCACTTCTTCCTCAACCTCCTCTCGATCCTTTTTTCACTCTCCCCCTCCTGACATTTCTCATTCGTCTTTCCACAATGCACTTCTTTCACTTGATTTTATTTTTTATTTTAAGGCCCTCGGTGACCTTACCTGTAGCGGGGAGGCACAGAGAATAATAATAATAATAAATAATAATAAATAATAATAATAAATAATAAATAATAATAATAATAACAATAATAATAATAATAATAATAATAATAATAATAATAATAATAATAATAATAATCTATTACATGATTAATTCTATATATTTTCCGTTTGTAACAATGTGTGAAATTTTACTCGAGTTTGTAAAATCAGAAAATATATCTTTAGCATTGGTGTGTGGTGGCAAACTATGATCTATGCTTATTTAAGGGGGTGCGGGAGTAGAGGACAGACTTTGGGGGAGGGGGGCGGGTTGAGGGGTGCGGGAATAGGGGGACAGGCTTAGGGAAGGTAGAGAGCCTGTCCCCTATTCCCGCACCCCCATAAGGTTTCCTGTTTCTTACGTGTATATATAATTGTGTTCTCATGCAGCTGATAGATATCGATATTTTCTTCTTCCGATGATTTGTCCGGAAAAATAAATCGACTCTCGA
Source organism: Petrolisthes manimaculis (assembly GCA_034508575.1). NCBI lineage: Eukaryota > Metazoa > Arthropoda > Malacostraca > Decapoda > Porcellanidae > Petrolisthes > Petrolisthes manimaculis. Next base: position 25,713 of record JAWZYT010002125.1, on the reverse strand, counting down.
TACCTCGTGGCAAAAGTATAATAATTCACATTTCCACTTGTATCTTCACGGTTGAGCTAACGCAAAAAATAGTTTCATTCTTAGGAAGACTAGTTCGTATTATATTCAGTTCCTGGTCTTGTAAATCCTTTCAGGGTCATTATCACTGGTTAATTAAAGTTATTGGAAATTATCTCTACCAATGTCGGATTTGATATAATATGAAATAAAAGTACATAATTATTAAAAAAAAATGTATTTATATATAGATATCTTTAAAACTTACATGCATATACTTTAGACTAGAATGAGATTTTAATGGGATAATTTATTTTAATGAATATTTCTTCTTATTTTCTCTCAGCAATGATGTTGAGGCGAAGGAGATGAGTGATGGAGGCTGAGGAGGAGGTGGAGGTGGCAGCAGTGGGCAGGTTACTACCCCCCGCCAAGCTCCACCAACCTCCGACACTCACTTCACGTAAGTACCCACATGTCTTGATCTTTGACACACACACACACACACACACACATATATATAAATACACATAAATACATATAAACACACACACACACACACACACACACACACACACACAGACAGACAGACAGACATACCATCAATCTCCCTCAATCAAAAGGCGCCACACGTTTCCCATTTTCACAAATAATTTTAAGGCTGTTTTCACACAAACGATACCGAATGCGCATCGAACGCGCGTACAAAAACGTCCGTGTGAAAGCAGCCTAACCCTTCATCACGATCGTCACTCAAGAATTCACAAAAATATAAAATAATTCCTTCTGACTGAGCCAACAGAAAAACATACAGCTTCCAAAGTTTGACACGCCATCTATCAAGTTATAGCAATATTTATATTTTTTCGAGTCCTGAGAATGTTCTATCAATTTCATCCATGGATATGTCATGTTGTACATCCCTCAATCTGGCCAGCCAATGTATCAATAACACCAGTCATATTTATCCCAGCATCCAAACCTCACACTCCATGTCACATCACTCCTGCCCAAAATATATATCACTCCAAGGTCTCAATGTATTGTAGCCAGGTTAGTTCCTCAGGCGGGATTCTCACTGACAATATAATCTTTCACTTTATCCATCTAAAAGGTTCAAGTGCTTCCATAGTATTCCTCCCTCCTTCTAGATAAAGGTAAGCTTCTCTTTATTCATTATTAATTCATCTCCTCTTTTCCCCGTCTACAGCCGAGCTCTGATCTTACGTGGACAAGATGTCAGGTGAAGCTGTGAAGGTTATCGTACGATGTCGTCCCATGAACACCAGAGAGAAGAACCTCAAGAGCAAGGTATGTGTTCAATCTTCATCTTACACACACGTAAAAGTAGACAAGTTAATTAGAGGGTAGAAGTAATCAACAGTATATGACAAAAGATTGTGCCTCTACCACGCCCCCCTCACCCCCCCTTGCCGCCCCATTCGAGGTGGTTCCCCCCTCGTGTGTTCCCCGAAAATACGAACTTTTTTATTACGCCACTGGGTCGAATGCTTACGTAACTAATGTTGACTTCCCACGTTTGTGTGTAAGGAATGATGGATAAACTTGGGGCCCTGCCTGACAATGTTAAAGATCTATTATGTAAAGAGCGTAATTAGAATCCCATACATTTTAGTGCCTGTACATTTTTAGTTGATACAGAACTCCAAAATCTACCGCATATACAAAAAATATATAGCATTTTCATTTGTCGAGCGAGATATTAGACTGACCCTTTTAAAAAAACATTAGAATACCGAATATGGATAATGCACCATTTATATTAATGAAGTTTGATTTAATTCTGTTACCTACTTTCCCGTCATTCGTATTACGATTATTAAGCGCCGACATAATTATCGAGTCTTGCCCTTCAGTCCAAATTATGCCCTTCACTGGTCACGCTCTCCACACCACGCCACCAGGCGTACCTACAGTACACTCTGCCTCGCCTCACCTCACCTCACCCAGTCTACACCACACCAGAGTTCTCCTTCCTTCCTTCACACTAACTAAGCCAACACATCGTACCAAATCTTCACCCTCCCACCCCTCCCTCCTCATTCTACTCTTAACACATCACACCCAAACCTCTCTAATGTACAACACGTCACCATACCAAATCACCACCACCACCATACCTCACACCACGCCCTGGATCCCTCCTCCTCCCCTCCCCTCCCCTAGTCACGCCATACAACCACGCTGAGAGGGAGATAGAGGTGGGGGGAAGGGGGGGGGGCTTAGTTCCCTCTGTCTCATCAGTTGTCGCCTCTTATCGGCACGCGAGGTAGGGGAAGGTGGCCTAGTATGAGAAAGGTTGGACAGGTGAAAATATATATGAAGGAGGATCGTACAGGTGAGAGGGAGAGGGAGGGAGGGAGAGAGTGGGGGAGAGAGTGGGGGAGAGAGGGAGGGAGAGGGAGAGAGTGGGGGGTGGGGAGAGAGAACATGTCAAGGAGAGGACAGCTGAATAATAGGGTAGGAAACGGGTTGCTATATAGGTGAAGAATAGGGCATGAAAGGCGAGACAAGTGAAGAGCCTAGAAGAAGATGAGGGTTCCTTGGACGGGTGAAGTGTTGGTGGATTATGATACGATATTGGTGTAACAAAACAAATGGGAAGAGGACAGAAGAGTGACTGGACTGGTGTTAAGTTGGTAGGTGACATATAGAGGACAGAAGAGTGAGTGGACAGGGTTGGTTAGTGATTTATGGAGGACAGAAGAATGACTTAACAGGGTGGGTAGGTGATATATGGAAGGCAAGAGAGTGAGTGGACAGGGTTGGTTAGTGATATATGGAAGGCAGGAGAGTGACTGGACATGTATAGGTGATGGTTTGTTAGGGGATAGATGGGACAGTTGATGTATTTATGGGTGAGGGATGGGAGAGGCGAAAGATATTTTAAGCTTAACAAAGACAGAACATGAAAATCCAAGAGGTATATATTATTACACACTACGTTAATATCTGCCTCTAATTTTTCTTACGCATTTCTATTAAAGTTTGGTAATAATTTTTGCCAACGTTTCCTGCACCTCAAGGACAAAAACAGCAATTATGAATATTGAGCCCAGGAAATTATTCTGACGCGAGTGTTACTTTCGTGTCCTTAACCTAAATCAGTTCCAGGAATACAGTACCGTTACGTGCGAGGCTCTCTGCTCATTTAATATTAAGGTCTCACAACTGTAGCCCCACCACTTTTCTTAGATTTTCTGATTTTTTTTTTTTTTTTTTCAATTATGTCTAACTAAGGCCATTTTCTGACTAGAGTAAAAAAAAAATGTAGGCTTTTGATAAATCATTGTTCGACTATTTTCTTTGACATTTTCTGTGACTCACTTTTACACCCTCACTAGAATATGTCTGATTATTCTCTCTTGTTATGATATGTAGAAGATCATACAAAACAGCCCATCCTAAGTCAAATAAGCCTCTGTTTGGTGTTCCATACAGTGACTCATATATTATACAAACCCTCCATGACCTTCGCTGTTATATAAGCCTTACTGCTACTGTGGTGGGTTGTTGAATGATTATTCTCTCTTTTGTTGTTGTGTGTAGAAGACCATACAAACAAGCCCATATACTAACTGCAGTAAGCCTCAGTTCGGTGTTCCTGCGACTGATCAAATTCCCCCACGACCTTCGCTATTATATTTTATGCTATCGTACTATGGTGTGTTTTTGAGTGATTATTCTATCTTTTGTTATTGTATGTAGAAGGCTATACAAACTGCAGTAAGCCTCAGTTCGGTGTTCCTGCGACTGATCAAATTCCCCACGACCTTCGCTATTATATTTTATGCTATCGTACTATGGTGGGTTGTTGGGTGAGCCACGCGACCTTGTTTGTCCCGTAAGGTTGATGTTGTTGTCCCTCAGGCGATCTCGTCACGGCCGTATATATAGCTGAGGGCAAGGTCGAGTTGGGAACGTATCACTCCCATCAAAAGACTTTATGGGAATAGACGGTAATTATATGAAAGTTGGAATTACAGTGAGGAGAAGTTGGCGTGCCATGAGGAAACATTTAATATAACTACTGTACATAATGCTTAAGGAATATTAGCAGACAGTGTTGAAATGGCTGTAATATTATTCCATGTAATGACTGATAACTAAACTGAACTATAGGAGAATTTCTAAAGAAGCAATTTGGTGGTAAACTTTTCGCATTAAACTAAAATATCACATCAAATATTTACACATAATTTTACAGCTTGAGTGGAAGTTGGGGTTTCCATTCCACAAGAGGTATTACACTCGTGATACATAATTTCTGACCAGAGTGCGAGGAGTAGAAAGCTTCGAATCGCCTGCTATAGCTCATTTCCCCACCCAGTACACCTATAAAGGCTGAGTTCGAATGTAGGGTTAGGGTGTGTGTGTGTGTGTGGTTCATTTCCCCACCCAGTACACCTATAAAGGCTGAGTTCGAATGTAGGGTTAGGGTGTGTGTGTGTGTGTGGTTCATTTCCCCACCCAGTACACCTATAGAGGCTGAGTTCGAATGTAAGGCCCATTGTAGGGTACGTGTGTGTGTGTGTGTGTGTGTGGTTCATTTCCCCACCCAGTACACCTATTGAGGCTGAGTTTGAATGTAGGGTACGTGTGTGTGTATTTGTGTGTGGTGCCTGCTGTTCGTCTCTGGTCAGAAATTCGGTATCACGAGTGTACAGTAGGTTATCCAAGGGGTCAGTGAACCTATACCATACCATACCATACCCTCCTATGCAATAACCCTTAGACTGTCGTTTACCTTTATGACTCTCCTGAACCCAACTAACTATATTGAGATGACCACCAATGTTTGTTTGTTTGTTTGTTTGTGTGGTGAGTGTGGTGTGTGTGTTGGGGGGAGGTGTGTGTGTGTGTGTGTTTCGTATATATATATATATATTTTTTTTTCTTTTTCGTATCTATTTTTACTTTTTGGTTTCATAATAACCTGTAAAGTTTGATACAATTATCCTTCCGAAAGTTACTGAATTATCCTGTTCCTTAATCCACAAATAATCAAGACAAACAAAAGTGAAAACATGAACTTCCTCAAATTCCTAAAAAAAATAAAATGCTCCGTAGGTAATAATAAATAATATAATATCGCTTGTTACAGCTGAAGAATGTAAACCTTAATCCACTCCTACCTTCCTCTCGTTCCCACTGATTACTCTTCGTCTTAACTTTTGTCCCAATCTAAGTTCTGCTCACTCCCGAGGTACTACGCTTCCTTCCTCTCCATCTCTTCCCACCTAATTATCGCCTCTTCTCCTTGTTCTCTTCCTAATTTTGTCAGTATTGAGGATGGTAATAAGAAGCAAGTACCTGATAATAGACACTGGTTACTCAAATGGGACAAGTATCTTTTACCTGGGCTGTACCACCCACTCATGTGTCCAACTGTACCTCAAGTGGTGGCTAGAGTTGGGTAGAGGGCTGAGCTGGAGGGACTTGGCACAAAACTGTATACAACCATGCTAGTGATAGATGTATAAAATGGTTAGTATGTAAAAGCAATGTATTAATGAAGGTTATTTTAGGCAATGTTGGTTGGTTTGTGTGTGTGTTTAAATAAAGAAAAAAATAAAGACAAATATTATATTTATATATGTGTGTATACATACATATTGTACATACTGTATAAATATGTGTGTATTTATATATGTATTAAATAAGTACCGATATATTATACATGTATGAATCTGTGGATGTATATGAATGTGTAGATGTATAATATGTATGTACAGTCGGCAGCATAAATTTGCGTCCATCTCATGTACTTAACATTGATAACATGACCAAATAGTTGCATTCTGAACCCGTTTTTATTCCAACAACATACGTAATTTACCATTTGAGAACTATATTTGTCATCTCTGCATTAAAATTATATTACAACTTCACTACAGCTAATACATACGCAGGTGGAAATGAAGCGAACTTATGCTCCCGACTGTACCGTACACTATTCCTGTGTGTGTGTTGTCAGTGTGTGAAGACTGAGGCCAAGTGTTGAGTACCAGGAACGTCTCTATGGTTACATATATACAGTACAACAACTCCTCCTCCTCCCCTTCTACCCTCAATCTTACACCTACTCACTTATTCTGTTCTCTATCCACAATCTTATACACACTCGCTTATTATATTCTCTACCTTCAATCTCTCTCTCACTCAATGTATTTTCTACTCCTAATTTCATACTCTCTCACTCACTCAATTTCTCTACTCCCAATTTCTCACTCACCCACTCACTCACTCACTCAATGTGTTCTCTACCTCCAATCTCTCACTCACTCACTCATTGTATTCTCTATCCCCAATCATACACATGTATTTTCGGTGTTTATCTTGTTGACGTTAAAGGGTACATTAGCCAGTGATATATAAATCTACTTCTGATATGCCAATACCTATCGAATAATTATAATGTAAGAACAACTGACCTAAAACGAATGTCCAGAAAAGCGATGGGCATAGAATATGGGGAAATAAATAAGAGAGAAAGGTAAGAAGGAACTATAGGCGAAAGAAATAAGGAGGAATTAAGATAGAATAGGAAGAATAGAATAGAATGTGTACCAATATGAAAGGAATTAGATACAAATATATTATAATACATAAATATATACATAAATTTAATACATAAATAAATACATAACGAAAATATAAAAATACACAAATACAATACATAATAAATTTAGAGGAAATCAATTCAGAAAATAAGGTCATGATTCATAGTTCCTTTACCTCTCTACGTGTCAGGAATGTGCCCAAAATAAAGTATGAGTAAAACCTGACAACGGGTCAATAAAACACTTTAATATTCATGGACCCAAACACAGAGTAACGATGCTGAACTGAAGTTGGCAATCTCTTGTTGATGGCTTAATTAATGAAGAGGTACAGTGTATGTAATTCCCCTAAACTGTGCTAAGAAATATATTCAATCAGTATACGAATGAAAAGATCCTTATTGACGAACTTTTAACCTGCATAAGCATTAGCTACTAAGCCTTGACTCACAACAGAGCTTCCTACTCAGATATCAAGATAGCCTTGATATATTTATTAACCCTGTATTATTCTTCCCCTTTAGTCTCCACGTCCTTCAGGGCATAACGAAACTCTGACTCCTGACTGTTTAAGGACCCTGGGGTAGTGTAGGAAATTGGAGGCTTCTGATTCCTCCTGGCCATGCCACGAAACAAGCTCCTTCCATTTAAGAAGCGTTTCGTGGCAATATATGAAGGACTAGTTTATCTCCAATTTCTGACCACATCACAGGGACCCTTAAGGAAAGTACAACGTAAACATGAGACAGAGGGAGGAGAGCAGAGTAATTACTGAAGGGTAGAAACACAAGGGTAAGGCGAGAGGGTCAGAAACAGGGGGGCAATTTTGTACTGTAATCTAATATTGTGACATTGAGATTGCCATGAAGACAGAAGAGGGAGTGATTGAGTGAGTGAGTGAGTGAGTGAGTGTGTGCGTGCACATATATTTACACTCCGAATATACAGGCTAACAAAGTTATGATTATATATAGGAGACATATCAGGACAAGATACAGGAACATAACATTAAAAAATAGGAAGCAGGAATGAAAAAGAGTGACCAAGGGTTTGTTAGCGAACGAGCGAGCGAGTGAGTGATTGAGTGAGTATAAGTGGGAGTGAGTGAGTGAGTATAATAAGTATAAGTAAGTGGCTGGGAGTGAGTGAGTGAGTGAGTATATGGATTAGTGAGTGGGTGAGAGCGAGTGAGTGCATGCATGATAGGGAGAGAAGCGAGGCGGAGAATAGGCCAAAACAGGATGATAAATGAAACACAATGACAGAGAGAGAGAGAGAGAGTCATGATTAATGAAGGTAATGGAAGTGGAACACAGACGTAATTGAACTGTGATTAAGTAGCATGAATACTGGCGGAATGGCACAGTACAGACAGGCTATTCAATGCCAGACCGAGCCCCTCAAATGTACACAGTAAAGTGACTTGTATTTCCTTCTGATGTTTGTTCAATGCCTCATCTGTATATATGTGATCATTTTATATCTGACACATTATATTTTTCATAGAGGCACACAATAAAGTCGGGTACTAGCAGAAGGATACAATGCCATGCTCTTACTATTGCATTCATATCCCTACAGTAGAATATCATGAGGTGTCTAAACCTACCCTGTGGCTTCTATATAGCATTGGTTGTAGTGCCTATCAGAGCGTGCATGTGCTTCAGTAATTTATTCTCCACTGGTATGTCCTATTTGCCATACCAAGACACCACTGTGCTTAAGTATGACCCCGGCCTCAGGTTACAAGTGCAGTTGTTAGTGTTATTAATGTTAGTGTTATTAGTATTAGTGTTGATGTGTGTGTTGGTGTTGTGTGTTGGTGTTGTGTGTTGGTGTTGTGTATTGGTGTTGTGTGATGGTGTTGTGTGTTGGTGTTGTGTGTTGGTGTTGTGTGTTGGTGTATGTAGTGTGGACAGACGGACGGACCCCTGACCTTGTGAAATATGACCCCTTCAATATTAGTTCTGGTGTGTCCGGCCTTGTGAGTGTTCATGGAGGTACTGTTTCCACGTTGCTTTCATTTCAACCTTATCCAAACCATCTACTATAATCTAGCAATGTCACTTGTAAAGAATTGTGTCTGTGTCTGGCAATGGGAAAAGAGTGGAAAGATGGAGAGGAGGCATTGGGGAAAATTGATTCAAATCTTACTAAATTCTTATTATGAATGTTGGCTACCAGCTTGTACACATGTGGGTATCTGTATGTCTTTTCTAGCAGGGTGTTTTTTTTATATAGGTTCGTGTGGTTTGTCTATGGTTGTTTCCCTGCGTGTATGCACGAGTGCAGGTATTGTATTCCTAAAAACTGAAAGAAAATATTTGAGTTGGGCGAGGCATTCATGTGGAAGGTGGGGTGGGTGAAAGGTAAAGGTGAAAAGTGGAAGTGGAGGCAACAAACGGGGGAAGGTACAAGAGTGGATAAATATTTGAAGGTGAGGTGAGGAGGGACTCAGGGCAGAGAGAGAGAGAGACAGAGAGAGAGAGAGATAGAGAGAGAGTTAGAGAGAGAGAGAGAGATAGATTGATAGAGAGAGAGAGATAGATAGATAGAGAGAGAGAGAGATAGATAGAGAGAGAGAGAGAGAGAGTGAGAGAGAGAGTGAGAGAGAGAGTGAGTGAAACATGACCGCCTCAGGGACATGTCTTACAAGGTTATATGAATGATGAAGGACCATAGGGGCAGAAGGCTGGGCAATGTTTACACTCGTCGTTGGTAAACTTTATAGGTGATGTGGTATTGGTGAGAAGTGTGACCTTACACACACACACACACACACACACATATTTCAGTCCAACCCAACACACATGACACCCGTGGACGGAAAGTAGACTTATCGCTTACTGGTTTATTGATTACACACACACATACATACATACACACACACACGCACATGGACTGTTTTTCTCTTTCTGTGTATTCCGGTTGTGGAGTATCATACCCTTCTATGATAAGACTATATGACCTTGTTCTTTAGTACATAAGTAAACACAACACAGATTCCTTGGCACTTACTTGCTGACCACTTATAGAATTTTCAGATCAAAAGATTTATATTGAATACATAATGATGTTGCCGTAACGTTAAGTACAATGTCGATTAATTTATATTATGCATGATAATGTATGATAATCCATATCTAGTTTTATTTGGGCTGACCAATGAAACTACCAAATTCGTCCTCTGAAGAAACAATACCATTAAATGTTAAATCAGTCCGCTGGAAACTGAACTTTTTCGACATTTTTTTTTTTATTGTTGAACACATCTTTGATGCTCCCAAGCAATTAGTAAATATTTAAGCAATATACCATACTGACAAGCAAAATTCATGCATACACGCACGCACACACAGTCAATAAATAACTGACGTGATTTCCCGAGACATATTGACACACATATTCCTTCAAAACACTAAAGTACACTGACAAACACAATACATGGACACACACACACACACTGACAAACACAATACATGGACACCCACACACACACTGACAAACACAATACATGGACACACACACACACACACACTGACAAACACAATACATATAAATACACTACATGGGTATAAAGGTAAGAGCCTTTCATTTTGTAATATCCTCATCCTTCTTTTTGTTCTCTTCCTTCATATCCTCGTCGTCCTCTCACACTTTTTCTCCTTTGTACCTCACCATATTTAGGACCCTCTCCTTTCCCTCTTCCTCCTCCCCCTTTATCGTTTCACTTCCTCCTCACCACTCATCCGTTAATTATTACTCCTCCTCCCCTTTCCTCTTCCCTCACCCATCACCACACTGCCTTTCCTATACCTCCTTTATAATTATTCTCCACATTCTACTATATATGCTTATTCCAGTCTCTAGCCGTTCCTTATCCCAAACTTTTCACTCCTCTCCCTAAGCCCAATTTGTCATTTTCTCTATTATTTCTCTCCACTAAAAAAAAAAAAAAAAAAAAAAAAAAAAAAAAAAAAAAAAAAAAAAGATCTTCTCCCCTGCTAACTTCTTACCCATTATTTATTTATTCCTTTCTTCACCTCCAACCTCGTCTTTTTACATTCATCATCTGGCAGCTTTTATCCCCGACCTTTTCACCATTAATTATTACCACGTTACCATCCTCACTCCCAAGTTTGGTGGTCGCTGAAAATCCTCGGCTTCATAATATAAAAATGCTCTTTATTTGTGTGATGACAGTTCCTTTAATAAGCTTCGTTGAGCAGATCAACATCAATTATTCTTCACACTAATTAAGCAAAAATCCTATTAGGCTGGGTAGCTCATCCATGCAACTTTTTGTCATTATTGTCATGAATGAGAGAAGGAGTTTATTTCAATACCCTATCCTTCATTATCTCTCTCATCTCATTAAGTTATCTCCCTCAGTATAGTCTAGTTATGTTCTCCCCTTCCCCTCATCATCATCACCCTCTCTCTCTTATGTACCTTTAATTAACCCCTTTTCCCATTACCTTCCTGTCACCATCTCATTCCAAAGGCAGGGTGGAAGGAGGAGGAGGAGTGGAAGGAAGGAGAAGGAGGAGTGGAATGAAGGAGAAGGAGGAGTGGTAGGAGAAGGAGGAGTGAAAGGAAGGAGAAAGAGGAGTGGAAGGAAGGAGGAGGAGGAGTGGAAGGAAGGAGAAGGAGGAGTGGAAGGAAGAAGGAGGAGTGAAAGGAAGGAGAAGGAGGAGTGAAAGGAAGGAGAAGGAGGAGTGAAAGGAAGGAGAAGGAGGAGTGAAAGGAAGGAGAAGGAGGAGTGAAAGGAGAAGGAGGAGTGGAAGGAGAAGGAGGAGTGAAAGGAGAAGGAGGAGGAGGAGTGGAAGGAAGGAGAAGGAGGAGTGAAAGGAGGAGGAGGAGGAGTGTTAGGACTAGAGATTGGAATAATTCATAATAGCTCATCAAGTAGCCATCCCAGCCTCTCACCAGTCCCGTCACACCAGTAATGAAGTAACCAGGTATAGGTAGATCATTTAAGTAGATAGGACAGGTCATTTAAGTACTTAGGACAGGTCATTTAAGTAGATTAGGACAGGTCATTTAAGTACTTAGGACAGGTCCCTTACGTAGTTTAGGATAGGTCATTTAAGTAGGCAAGGACAGGTTATTTAAGAATTTAGGCAAGGAAGGGTCATTTAAAAAGGCAAAGAAGTAATTTTAGAAGGCAATAAATAAAAGGAATTTAAGAAGGCAATAAAGGTCATTTAGGAAGGAATGTAAAGGTCAGCTGGCAGTCTTACCTTAGAGCACGTGAGCACTCTAGCATACATACATACATACATACATACATACATACACGTACACACATACCCTTACCCTCCCTCCTTCTACAACACACACACACACGCCATCATACTCTTTCCTACACGCACACACATACTCTATTTACAAGTGGTGTTAAGTGGACTGATTGCAGGGTTGGCTCACATCAATACAGAGCCAAGGACGAACACACGAGGACGCACCAACACTAAAAATTGTACAAACGCAATGGTTGGAGTAGTCAGAGTGTGTGTGTGTGTGTGTGTGTGTGTGTGTGTGTGTGTGTGTGTACTCCAGTGTGTGTGTGTGTGTGTGTACTCCAGTGCGTGTGTGTGTGTGTAGCTAAGAGTGTGTGTGTGTGTGTGTGGGTGTGTATAAATTCAGCCTACTGACAAAACTAATCGCAATTGAATTCCATCAACACGTAATGCAGAGAGATGGGAAGTAGTCTGAATCAAAGGAACATTACAAGATACAATCCTGCTGTGCTTGACGTCCATTAATTAAACCATATCTACACAAATTGCGTCGCCTTATTACAGACACACTGACCTATGGCCTAACATGCAACACTCAGGGCGAGGAGGAGGTGGTGGTGGTGGTGGTGGTGGTGGTGGAGGAGGAGGTGGTGGTGGTGGAGGAGGAGGAGGAGGTGGATGTGGTGGTGGTGGTGGAGGTGGTTGTGGTGGAGAAGGGTTGTGGTGGAGGAGGAGGAGGAGGAGGAAGTTGTGGTGGTGGAGGAGGAGGAGGAAGTTGTGGTGGTGGAGGAGGAGGTGGATGTGGTGGAGGAGGAGGGTTAGTTATACTTGTTACAACTCTCCACTACATGGTTGAAGGCCTCGTCTGGTGAAGGAACGTGAGGTCAGGCTCTGTACTGGAATACTTAACGAGCTTTATCATTTAGGAGCTATTTTTGGGACAGCCACACACACCGCTTACATACATACATACAACACGTCAAACCTCGTTCCCTCTCCGTCAAACGAGGGGAATAATTAGATTTTGTTTTGCTTAGGAAGATATCATCATATATTTATATATTATTCGCATATTTTGTTAGTAACGCATCTTTTCCCAGAACAGAATTTGGCAGATAATTATTCGCCTAGTGTGTTCTATTTTAGTTATGAAAAACATAGGCTTTAAATGTCCTTTTTCTGTGCTGGAGTATCTCATCTTCTCAACAACTGACAATAAAACAAAACAAAACAAAACAATAACAGGTATGAGCCTTTTACAATAAGAAACACAAAGCCTCTAAATAGATAAACTGACAGACAGGCCAACATTTCCTCTCTGCTCATAAAGTCCTACAAAGTTGCTCCCAAAGTGCTCATTACACGTAGACAAGTATGACAAAAGTTGAGGCAAAGGAAGCGAGGCAAATGAGAGCCAAGTGTGAGAGTCGAAAACTTGGCTTGGAAATGTATGCTCTCTCGGCAGGAAAATAATATATACACCGACGTCACACAACCCGTGCACCGACACCAGGAAAAGGTGCACACTCAATGCTGGAAGAACGTCAGTGAATTAAGACAGAAATGTGTGTGAATTGGCTGCGACACAGTGTATATTCTCTCGTTAATGTTGTGTGTGTGTGTGTGTGTGTGTGTGTGTGTGTGTTTACAGCGAACGTAAAACGACCATAGCACCGTCAGCAATCGTCATATGAATGAGCTTGTCATTAGAAGTTATTGTATGAGAGGTTAACTACCAGACGCTGTAATTCATTCAACGTAGTTATCTGGGATTGGCAAAACACTCTTTTTCCTTTCTTCCTTTTGCTGAATGTCATAGTTATGATACCGAAGAAAAGATGATAAATAAGAGAGAAACAGAGGAGCTAAAATAATAGGCGCAAAGCTAGCTGAGTTTTAGTATCATATTTTCTGGACACAACTATCTGTATTCCCATATTTATATCAAGGACAGCACGAATAATGAAAAATGTACAGCGTAGAACACCACATTTATATTTCAAACAGCCTTCCATCATGAGACACTTATGAATGTGACACGATGATTCGCCTCAATTTGACAAGTAAATTAATGTTCTAAAATTCATGGACATGTTCTTAAGAAGTAAATGGACGGGTGACTATAAAAACATACGGTATATACGGTACATGTAGACTGATTGACGGGATATATGACTACCGAACATTAATACCTAACACTTCTTCAGTCTATTTAATCGGACAGTTACTTTGTTACGATCACTATATCAAATAAACTAATTAATTACTAATGCAAAATTCAATCAAGTGAATGAGCAGGTGCGTGTGTTTTTATTCGTATGTAAACACTTATATGTGCTTAACTTTTGCACATGTTTGCAGTCCCGTAAGTAGGTGGAATATTGTGTGTGTGTGTGTGTGTGTGTGTGTGTGTGTGTGTGTGTGTGTGTGTGTGTGTGTATAAGGTCACCACGGGAGACGGCATTGAGTATATAGCGTTGTCAAGGTGCGGGATTCAACACCAGCCAAGTTATTGTATTACATGAGGTACTTCAAGTATTGCCCAAACTCAGGAATATTTCTTCCAATATAAAACTGCATTGATTTACGTTCAGCAGACACGAGGATGTAAGGACAACAGGACCACCTCAGGTACATTGATCAGACTCTAACTTTTGATTACTACTGTAGAAGAGCTCAGTCATGGATATTGATGTGTTGGGAATTGGTCAGTTTACCCTTGAGGTGTACATGGTATTCCTTAATTTTAGGGATAGTAAACTTTGATGTTGGAAAGGGAAAGGAGTAATAATTGAGGAGTTGAAAATTGAGTAACTTGAGCTCCGTGGTGTTTATCTGACATCCTCACATTGCAAGGTTACAGAAGTGACCTCCACACAATAATATTTTCAAGAACATACGAGTATAGCCTGGGACTCAACGAGAAGATTCACACAATACATTTTCAAAAGCATGTCGTACTGATGGGCTAAAGCACGGCTAAGCCTAACCACGGCTAAGCCAAACCACGGTCGAACCCGTGAGTCTAACTATATATTCTCGTGTTCTAGACTAAAATTTCCTGAAAATATAGGATTTTCTTGTAATAGACACTAGTGTACATCATATAACGTAGAAAATGAATGGAATATTTGCAGTGCTATTTCCACACTATGAAGAAGAGATATTTGAAGAGAACGATATGAAGGGAAGTAAGAGGTTAGGTCTATAATTGATAGGAGAGTTTACGTTATGTAACATTACAGCAAATTATAATTCGGTCAAGTAAAGTCACGTTAGGGGACGTAGTATCAATTTACACTAGTGTATAAAGCATTCTGGGAATCAGAAAATGGTGTTTGCTTCCTGAATCACGAGAAAATTCAGGGTAAACGGGAACCAGACACGAAAAGCACATTAAAAGTAAGGCAACAATTAGAATAACACAATCGTTCAGTTTAATATTTCTGAATGCAACATACCGAAAGTTTTGCCAATTGTAGTAAAGTAGTGGCTCAATGATGGGAGAGATGAGGGGAGGCAATGGTGACGAGACATTTAATAAATTTAGTGTACGAATGAGCAGTCAAGGTACTTTAGCCTTCGATGGGACACAGAGAATATTGATGGATGTATATGTGAAAACTTGATAAGATCTGTATGCAAGGATATCCGTGGTACTAACGATATCTTGGGAGTCGTCGTACCGCTACCATGCCATCGTCAACACCATCATTGTTCTTGCATGAGGCCCAAAGTGTGGTGCGTTTAGTGAAGGTCTCATTATCCAACAATGTGCCCTTGTCGTCTCCTTCAAACATGTATGTATGTATGTATGGTGACCCTGAACGTATGTATGTATGGTGACCCTGAACGTATGTATGTATGTATGGTGACCCTGAACGTATGTATGTATGTATGGTGACCCTGAACGTATGTATGTATGTATGTATAGTGACCCTGAACGTATGTATGTATGTATGGTGACCCTGAATGCTCGACCTTGGCATATCCCAGTAAAGAGTGTGATGAGTGGTGGTGATGACAAGGAGTTATGGCTGCAGATTGGTCCACACGATAAATGGCACCCACATGAAATATTCACTACCAATGGTTTGATTAATGTCTCACCCGTGTAATCGGTTATATTTACATGACGATGAATATTAAGGTTAGAAGGGTTTATTATAAGGATGGAAATGGTGTGAATAGGGCGTAATTAATTTATAATATTCAAATGTGACAAGTCTAAACCACGGCCCTGATTAGTAAAGTGTGGAAGATTATGATGATAATGAAAAAAAGTCTGAATATACTTGAAGATATATTGCAATATGTATCGGTACTCATTACTCTGGTCAAGACAGGTCTATAAATTTTGATTTCACTGGGTAGAAAATAATTAAGACACGGTCAAGAGAATGTCCACAATTCCTAATAGAGAATGTCGTCATTAGAGCACGTTAATCAGTTAATGAGGATCGATGCAACAGAACATATATACATACATACATACATACATACATACATACATACATACATACATACATACATACATACATACATACATACATATATACATATATACATACATACATATAGTTTTATCAAACTGATTCCTTAATCTAGTGGAATTGTTGATAATCTTGAGGTGGAGTGTGGAAGCTACAACTCTCTAGGCTCCAGGGTTTGTACAATAGGAATTACAGTGCACCAAACATACATTGAACATTTTGTTGTTATCTTTCAAATCTATCCAACTTTACTTTTCTTGAGCTTGGAGTTATACACATGCTGCTGATGATGAAAACAATGATATTTC
The DNA here is from genome assembly GCA_034508575.1 of Petrolisthes manimaculis. Lineage (NCBI taxonomy): Eukaryota > Metazoa > Arthropoda > Malacostraca > Decapoda > Porcellanidae > Petrolisthes > Petrolisthes manimaculis. The sequence goes on along the minus strand of JAWZYT010002125.1, from coordinate 9,088 downwards.
AATGGATTGCACTGGCATCTCCGTTTATATTAATAGTACAGTACTATGTATAATATTATTTTTAAGAGTATAAAACATGTTAAATCCGGTAACGTTTCAACATCCAATATGAAGTTACCAGACATGTAACTGATATTAATAGACATGTGACCTGATGATGTTACTATGATATCGCATTACATACATACAATACAACGTTCGTATCTCCTTCCCAGTATACGGTAACACATGACAATTGGCTCATGAATATATTACAGCAGCGACCTTTTCCTAACACCAGTCCCAAGGTGGAGTTAGTACACTGGCACACTACTGTACACTCGCCACCTTCTTTGTACCCAAGTGGTCGATGAGGAAGTGAATATTGCACGAGTCATGGGAGGTGGTGTGTGTGTGTGTGTGTGTGTTGTGTGTGTGTGTGTGTGTGTGTGTGTGTGTGTGTGTGTGTGTGTGTGTGTGTGTGTGTTGTGTGTTGTGTGTGTGTGTGTGTGTGTGTGTGTGTGTGTGTGTGTTACATACATATACACGCCAGGTGAGGATAATGAGGCTGTTGTTGAGTTGGTGTTACTTTCTCCAGTTTGACGCTGATATAATGCGACATACATGGCCTCACGAATGTTATGAATAATACATACAGTTAAAACATACAGTAAAATAATACACATAATAATACATACAGTAAAAGAGACACAACAGAGCAGAATGAAGATAAATGAAAAGTTTGAGGAATAGACTAGATAACTATAGCAATGAATCTAAACATACAGGCAGGAGAAGAAACAAAACTAACAAAATGCAAAAAACACCAAAGAGAAGAATTTACTGGCTACGTAAAAAAACACATTCTTATTGATGTGTCAAGGGAAGAGCAGATCAATGATGTACCTGTTTATGACTCAAATATTCTGTACTTCTTTGGGCCGTAGACAAGAACATATCGTAGGGTCCCAATGCCATATAAAATGTATCGACTTTTTACCCAGAGCATCGGATAAGTAAAGAAATAGACGTAGGGTAATTGGGTTGGAGTGGTGGGTAGACGGACTAGCAAGGTGAGTGGGAGCGGGACAGTTGTACGTACAGCTTAGGGGAAGACAAAATGGAGAGTGGCAAAGAAGTTACAGGGAATGGGAGAGGGGTGGGAGAGAAAGTGGGGAGAGGGAGAGAAAGTGGGAAGGGAGAGAGAGTGGGGAGGGGGAGAGAGTGGGGATGGGGAGAGAGAGTGGGAAGGGGGAGAGAGAGTGGGGAAGGGGAGAAAGAGAGTGGGGAAGGGGAGAGAGTGGGAAGGGGAAGAGAAAGTGGGAAGGAGGAGAGAGTGGGGAGGGGGAGAGAGAGTGGGGATGGGGAGGGGGAGAGAGAGTGGGGATGGGGAAGGGGAGAGAGAGTGGGGATGGAGAAGGGGAGAGAGAGTGGGGATGGAGAAGGGGAGAGAGAGTGGGGAAGGGGAGAGAGAGTGGGGAAGGGGAGGGGAGAGAGAGAGAAAAGAGGGAGGTATTTTGGTAGAAGCATGGGAGTAGCAATAACCTAATTGACGGCCTGGAAAAGTGACAGGGGAGGCAAGGGAAGGTCCGGGAGGAAAACAGGTAGGTAGATCAGGGTAGGGTATAGGGTAGGATGAGGGGGAGTGGTAAGGTAAAGGAAATGATAGTGAAAGTAAGGAGTAAAGGCAGGGTAAAGAATGAAGGGTGTGTGTCAGGGAGTGTCAGGGAGTGGCAGGGAAGGGAGTGGCAGGGAAGGGAGTGTGTCAGGGAAGGGAGTGGCAGGGAATGGAGTGGCAGGGAAGGGAAGGGAATGTGCCACGTTACCTTCTCACCTCATCATAATAGTGAGGTGTGAGGTGAATGACCCCACTCACACTCCCTCCATCCCTCTCTCCCCCCTCTATATATTACACCTTCCATCCCTTTCTGTTTCTCTCTCTCCCTTCCTTTCTATCTCTCTCTCTCTCCTTTCCCTTTTTTCCAGTTTCTCGTTTTCCCAGTTTTAACGTCCTATATTTCTTTATTCCCTCCGGTCTTCCCTTTCCTATTCTCTCTCTCTCTCTCGCTTTCTCTTCCATACACTAATTTCTTCCTCGTTCCTGTTATGCTTTCTCTTCCTTTTAAGTCTCCTCCCTCCCTTTTTAAACCTCTGTCATTCAATCATGCACTTCTTCACTTTACTGACCTAATTCTCTTTCAATACCATTCATTCCCTTCTTTCAATAATTGCTTTCCTTCCTTCCTTCGTTCATTCCATCCTTGCCCAACGCTTTCAATCTGTTTCCCACCTTCCATTAGTCATCTTTCCTTCCTTCCTTCCTTCCTTCCTATACCACACCCTTCTCATTCTTTGCTCTCCCTTCCACTAGCTCCCTTTAATAACATCACCACTACTACCGTGGCCCCTCTCTCTCTCTCTTCCAATTAACTCTTCCACTCTTTCGCCTCAATCTTCCACCCTCGTCATCGCACTCTCTGCTACAGTACATTTACCCTGGCTTCCATCCACTTTAGTACACGGTTGGTTGGGGTTGTCAGTCCTTCCTTTCCACACAAGAACTAGTCCCACTATAGAACGAGTCAGAGAAGAAATATCGACTCGTGCGACACAGGAGGTGATTAGTAGTGACGGATGAAGAAGGGAAGTTACTACGCCACGGTGTACGTACGCGATTCGGTATATCCAAATGTCGATCTTTCTTGCTTCTCTACGCGATTCAGAATATCCAAATGTCGATCTGTCTTGCTTCTCCTACGTCAATTGTATACCGGGAAGAAATCAAGGCAGCTGGGTAATAAATCCTTGTATACTGTTCACGCTGCCGAGATACCCGTTATCAAGGAACACATTTCACTGAATAGCTACATATTTTATCTCGGTCACAGTACGGGGTTGAGGGAAGCACATAAGGAATAAACATTTGTGTCTGAGTTTGTGTTTGTGTTTGTCTGTGTGTTTGTGTGTGTGCCTGTGTGTGTGCCTGTGTGTGTGCCTGTGTGTGTGTGCCTGTGTGTGTGTGTATATGTGTGTGTGTCCTTGTATCGGTAGACATCAACACGATTGTTAAGGTCTATTTTTGTATTTCAGCGTAACTTTTCTCCTCAGAGTTTGTTTTATTATCATGGCTGCTTCGAGGCAAAGGTTGAAGCTGTTTTCAGTTTATCTTGGAGAGGAACACGATCACAAAGTTGTGTTATTGCAGGTGCGTGGTAAAAGTTTGAAATATTGTCAGTGCACAATTTACAACAATGGGTTTCACTTCCTTTTATATCTGCGATGAAACTAATAAAATATAAACCGTACAAAAAAAAAAAAAAAAAAAAAAAAAAAAAAAAAAAAAAATCTAGGGAAATATGTCTCCGAGGTAAGCAGAGGAAAATAAATGTATAAAATAAATGGGAAAAAGAAAAAAAAATACAAAAGAAAAAGGCAACACAGAACCCGATATGAATTTCTGTATGGATTTGTGGATCAGGAAAGTATGTCAGTGTTTATTATATTTATAGTACGATTAGTTTCAGGAGGATAACACATGGATTCCCTTCTGGATATTGCGTTATTCTTTTTTCTTCCCTTTCCTATAATTACTTTCTTAGTTGTGTGTACTGTTGGTCTCCCTATCTTATATAATGCATTCGTATATTGTATCCCTTTTAATATTGTATCCATTTTAATTTTCCTTAATCGATTTAATTGGGAACACAAAATTTTATGTATAAATATTATTTTTTTTTATGACTTTGTTTAATTCTGTTTGCCTTGTGTCCTTGTATTTCCCTCGTGTTCTTCTCTTCGCCAATTAGTTATCTTCTATATCGGTCTCCATTCCATGTGCTATCCGCTTCACATTAGCTTTAAGGGACCCTGTGATGTAGTCAGAAATTTGGAGATAAACGAGTCCTTCAAATATTACCACGAAACACCACCTATATGAAAAGAGTTAGTTTCGTGGTATTGTCAGGAGGAATCAGCTGAAGCCTCCGATTCTTATACACGATCACAGGGTCCTTAAAAGAATCAATAACAACCCATTAATTTCTTCTCAGTGATGTCACCAGCAACAACCCCGTGGCAGACAGAATTTGTGGCAGGCATGTCCCTATGTCCTTAGCTAATCCCTTTCTGAGCTCCTTAATCCCTCCTCCTACACATCTTGCACAAACCTCCCATTAATCCTCCTTTCTTGCCTTCCCAGATATCTTCACTGTTTCTCCTTATTTGTCCTCCGTTTCTCCTTATTTGTCCTCCGTTTCTCCTTATTTGCCCTCCGTTTCTCCTTATTTGCCCTCCGTTTCTCCTTATTTCTCCTCCGTTTCTCCTTATTTCTCCTCCGTTTCTCCTTATCTCTCCAATTGGTCGTCCAAGGTGCCTGTCGTGCAATCCTTGAATTATGATCTTTATATCTATGCAACATAAGGCGATAAATACACACCTCTATTCATCCTTTCACGCTGCCCTTTAATCACTGTCCCTCCCACTACCTTGACACACGGTCAAGGTGTCAATGACCGCGAGTGTACCAAGTTTTTATGTGTGTGTGTGTGTGTGTGTGTGTGTGTTAGAATGAGGGATCTGGCGCTGCTTCCGTGAGACCAGCTAACAATTGGCCGCTACGGTAAATAACACATCCGTTCCACTCACTGTCGCTGCTTGTCAATGTCGTATGTGTGTGTGTGTGTGTGTGTGTGAGAGAGAGAGAAAGAGTGAGAGAGAGCGTCCGTGAGAGAGAGAGAGAGAGAGAGAGAGAGAGAGAGAGAGAGAGAGAGAGAGAGAGAGCGTGCGTGTGAGCTTATGTGTGTGCTTGTGAGTGGTTGGTTGGTTGGTTGGCATGTGCATGGCAGTGAGTCGGGAGTAAATAGATCTATGGGGTAGTTTTGCAAGGCTTCATACACAGGGAAGTTCTGTATGATAATGGGTCCGTAGAGGATTTGTCTTTCTGTTTGATCTTATATTTGTGATGTTGTGGGTTTGTTTATGTGATGGTATAGTGGCTCTTGTTATGGTGATGAATATAGTTACATAGTGGCGTGGTTTTAGCGTACTATTTATATATGTGTTTTATTTTTTTAATATAGATTAAGATATCATAACCTAATTCCTAAAATCTCCTTTGACTTCGGCCCATAACCGATGCATAATTATCCAGAACCATAGCTGCAAAGTACTCGAAAACAGACTACTATATGCTTTGGGTGATTGACGGTATGAAGGTAATGAGATTGGTGGGTTGATTTGAGTTGGTTATCTGGATGGACAACACTGATGGCAACCAAATATACCGTAGTGCTGGCATCATATACCACCTACGAAGCAGAGAGAGAGAAAAGAAAAGGATAGAAAAACGCTGATGGGAAAAAAAACAAAAGGGAAACACGGATTACAGAAAAAGGAGAAATATAATTAAGTAATTGACTCGGGATCGCTAAAGTGTCAGTCTTTTGATTATTGCCTTCATCTCTACAGCCATTGAAAGCAGAGAGAGAGAAAGGGATAGCAAACGTTGAAGGAAAAAAACTAAAGGTAAAACACGGATTGTGTTGTGTGGTGTTGTGTGGTGTTGTGTTGTGTCGTGTTAGTTCACAGTGATAATGGGGTTGTACTTACTGGTGGCGTGTTACTACAAGTCATTTACGGCTTAATTAATAATCAAAGAACATTCACTACACGACAATCTGATAAAATGAATGAGTAGTACGCAGTGAAGTAACAAAGGAGTGAATGAGTATTAGTAATGAAATAGAAGAGTGAAAGAATGGTAAAATATACAAGTTCTATGAATTGTATTGGTAACGATTAGGCAAGGGAAAGCGAAAGCAAGCAAGCAAACCGTTAGCGAACCACAACACTGGATCATAAATCAGTAGCTTAATTCTGTGTTGGGCATATTGGTAGGTTGGTGGTGCAGGAGACCGTGTAACAATGGTGTGGTTATACAGACAGCAACACAAACTCTTCCACCCGTGACTACAATACCATGATATGTAGGCTACACTGCAATGATAATATGCATGAACGCTGAAGTATTAAAATGTCATCATATAGCAATTTTTCACTTAAAAGTACAGTTGCCAAAAAAAGGAATTGCGACAAATCTTGATAGAACTTTAACCATAGTAATATCCACAACTATTTGTAGGGACTATAAGCATGTATAACAGAAGGAAATATACATATCCTTCTGTAATACATACTTATAATCCCTAAAAACAACTATAGATATTGATATAATTTAATGTTGTATCAATAGTTGTCGCAATACCTTTTTTGGCAACTGTACACTGCAATGATAATATGCATGAACGCTGAAGTATTAAAATATCATCATATAGCAATTTTTCACTTAAAAGTACATAGTTCGGGTTATATACTTATATGTACATACTTATATGCAAGTGAAATATAGGACAGTGATATATTGACAACTTTCATCTACATTTTCGTCAAGCAAAAAACATTAATAATGATCACGTCTCCTTTCCACTGCCTCTCCAATTATCTTCCACAGCTGACCTTGCCTTATCCTCCATATCTGGCCCAGTTTTACCAATATTAATTCACATATGCATTGATTCATTCAGTTTAATTCATCCTTCCTCTGTCTTGTCGTTTATCTCATCCCCGTCTTCGCGTTATCAATATTTTCCCATTCCTGTTCCCCTGCGTCGTCTGCTTCATTCTATTTTCTGACCCATCCATTTTCACCCATACCTGCCTATGACGTTTGTGTCGTGACAATAGTAAATGATAGTGTGGATGTGTGTGTTGGTGAGGCTGTATGTTGGCGTGTGTGTTGGTGAGGCTGTATGATGGCGTGTCCGAGGCAGATAAGGCTGTGGTCTCATGTTCCCCGGGATAAAGGATTAACTCTCTTTTTTCACGGTCAGTGGGTCTGTGAATCCTATTATTGTTTGTGCTCCGGTATTTCAGTCCTCTGGTGCCCTGCGTTGCTCAGTGTGTATCAATATAAATATCGTTTGACTCGCACCATTTAGGGAACATTTCAATTGTCTAAACTTTTAAAGCATCTGAGTGACGGGCGATTATTTATGAACGAGCGAGCAATAACCCTTAGAGAAATCAGATTTTATCCTCCACGTCATAACATAACTATAAGTATTGAAGGGAGTAAAATGCATTCCATTACGGTTGACTCCGGAATTCCTGTGCAAGGCAATATATACAGTACAGCAGCTTTCTCGTTCTATTAATTGATTGTGTGTGATTGTATGTATATCAATGCATCATAGAATGTATTTACAGTGGAAATCTTGTTTCAACTTAAAGATAAGATTTTCATACTACATAGTGCGTCGACTTTATAACAGCTTTGATTTATGATTCGTATTAAACCATGAAAATATTAGTATGCTAATATTTTATACCCGGCCCAGTGCAATTTGCAAGCTCTCAAGGTGAACTTCCTAACTCACCCAGGGAAGGTAATTGTAGCGGCAGGATTGGGGTAGCCGCCCTCATTATTCCCACGTCTCTAATGCTACAGGGAACAGCATACTATTTCAGGTGTCATTAATAATATTATTCACACTCTTCATATCATATTCCAATAATCGTGTGGTATATTATGTTAGCGTATAACCTCGTTAAAAGTAACTTGTTTTCCTTTGATCTAACCCAACTTAATTAATCAAATGATGGGGCAGAAACCTCCCTGTAATGTGAGAGGCTTCGCAGAGAGAGAGAGAGAGAGAGAGAGAGGTGGTCTGCCCTTCCCTGATTACAAACTTTAATTTCCTTACTTGAGGGCTAACAAGAAGACAGACCCTAATTGAGCACCAGCGAGTCTGACGGAACACTTGACAAATGAACCTCCACTTCCAACCCTTGAGTAAATTTTTGAGAATGAAAGGCTTTGGCTGAGGTGTTGCGGTCAAGGTCAAGCAAGCAAGCACGAGAACCCACCCAGAGCAAGCACGAGAAGTAACCCAGAGTATGTAATGAGAAAGCAGAGAACACTCAAGTTATAGATCCTTATTATGGGACTGCGTGCTTGCGTGCGTGCGTTGCTGGAATGGAATATAGAGGATTATTAAAGAAAGGCCTATATATAATGAACATTATTAGGGTCTAGACGTGCACACACACACACACACACACACGTACACGTACACATACACTTACACATACACATGCACACACACTAACTTGATTATATATATATCTCACTCCCTGATTTGCCTCTGGTTTATACATTGTCAAGTGAGTATATAGTGTTCAATCAGCCTTAGTCAGTGTGTGGTATGTCCAAATTTTGAGTATAAAAGAGAGAGGGTAATTTATTCATAAGGAAGTGCTAGAAATGACTACAAATCATCCTCCCGTGTCATTTAAATGTGCATGATAATAATAATAAATCTTACATGCATCCATTACCTGTTAATACCATGTTCAGTAGATAATATTTTCAGTATGATGTGATTTGCTTCATATAATAGATTTGAGTTAAGGGGGTGCGGGAATAGGGGTACAGGCTGGGGGGGTGCAGGGGGGTTTTGGAGGCGCGGAAGTTGGGAGTACAGGCTTGGGGTTAGGAGGGTGCGGGAATAGGGGACATGCTTTCTACCCCCTCCCAAGTCTGTTCCCCTACCCCCCCCCCAACTCCCCCCTAAGCCTGTCCCCTACTCCTGCACCCCCTTATATAGCACACTCGTATATAAAACAATGATTACAAGATTAGGTAAAATACAGAGACCCCGAGATATTTTCATTATTCCAAGTAATAGCACGCAAATTTCCTCGCATAATCGCTAATCATTCACAGGAGGTTAATAACGCGGCAGGTAAAGCCACAACCCAACAACGGCAAGGTAATACAAACTACGGAGTTTACTACTATTATTTACTTCTCGTTTTTTCGACAAAGGGAATTGTCAAGTTTCAGAAAATTACAGTATGCAATATTTTTTTTTTTTTCCTTCAGGATTGTTGACTATAATCTGTGACTAATAAGGGTGACTAAACAATTAAATGTCATGTTTTTTTATATTTGCTCATGAAGGGAATGTTAACTAAAAACACACTAACACATTCACGTTCATCACACAGAAGGCTACACGCACATACAACACTTCTCACGCACTATATGTTT
>JAWZYT010002124.1:10000-65000 GCA_034508575.1 Petrolisthes manimaculis | reverse complement strand
ACACACACACACACACACACACACACACACACACACACACACCTATCTGTATGGAAGGAGTTTAATTGTTTCATGGCATAGTTAGGAGGAATCAGAAGCCACCAATTCCCATATACGATCATCACAGGGTCCTTTATACAATTTTCACCTATTTATATCATCATTAGCCTTTTATTTCAACTAATTTTATTCTGTTTTCATCTACAGTACCAATTTTTACCTCTATTTTACCATTTTCATACCTATTTTGATGTCCTGTGTTTTGCCAATTTCACCTATAATATTATAGTCTTCCCTGTTTAAAACCTATTTCTACCACGTCTATATATTTAAAACAAATATTTCATCACGTCTGTATTTAAAAAAACTATTTTCACCATTCCTGGCTATTATAAACAAATATTTTCATCACTCCTGGCTATTTTAAACAACTCTTTTTACTACTGCCTATTTTAAACAATTCCTGCCTGTTTTATTCTTGTCACATTTTCACCACACATAGGCTACTAATTTCACCGCCCCGGGGGGTTAACAATCTCCTCTCTCTCTCTCCTCTCTCTCTCTCTCTCTCTCTCTCTCTCTCTCTCTCTCTCTCTCTCTCTCTCTCTCTCTCCATTTTCATTCGTCCGGGGATTTTTTTAGATTGACCAGAGGACGTAGGAAAACTAAGCTGGAGGAAGGAGGAATGACTGGCTTGCTCAAACCATTCTGTCTCATTTATACATCCATTTCTTTTCATATACACCTTTCTTTATTTTTCTTTCTTTCTTTATTTATTTTTTTCTTTGTCTTTTTATATTTTTCTTTTAGCTCCGAGTTTTGTCACCGTTGAAATCTTGAGGGGTAATGGCGGTGAAATTTTGGCGCGTAAAAGCAGTGTTTCCGCGGTCTTGCCTTCCCGCCTTTTTTTCTTCAACTCTGGCTGGCTCTTACCGTTACTACTCTATATATTTTTATTATTTTTTTCCCCTTCCCCCCTCCCCTGTTGTTTTGAGAGAGTATAAGTATAACCACCATTATTATAAACATTTCCTGCGTTACTTTCTCCTGTAGTATATTTTATTTTAGCTTTGTCACGCAAGAAAAAATAATTTGAATGTACACTTTATGGTAAATCTTTAAGTCATATATATGTTTTGGTTCACTGGATTCGTATTTCGTGCAATAGGTTCGTTGTATCCATCTCGTCATAAATCTTTAGAAATATTATAGGTAATAGATTTTAAGAGACTGTGATGTAGTCAGAAAATTGGAGATAAAGGAGTCCTTCAAATATTGCCACGAAACACACACACCTATAAAGAAGGAGCTTGTTTCGTGGCATAGTCAGGAGGAATCAGAAGCCTCCAAGTTTCATACAAGATCACAGACAGGGTTGAGTTTAGTTGAGTTTCCACACGCCACCATCACCTACAACCACCATAACCAGAATTTGTGTTATCAACGGAACAGTATCTCAGAAAGAAAACAACTGAGCATCTGTTCAACTCGAAAATACCATTATTGATTATTATTAGACATACAGTAGTGATGAGTAGGTCTATGATTGAATATTAGGCCTGCATCACTGACGAAAAATACTGAACAATGACAGCAACGTATTATTATTATTGTGTTTATTTTTAGCTGTGGAAATGGAATGAAATGTTTCTATAGTTGGACAAAAATATAAAAAGAAAGAATATATAGAACTTGAAAGAATCTGTGAAGCCATGAACTGTAATCACAATGTAAAAAGAGGAAGGAGAAGGAGGAGGAGGAGGGTAGGAAGGAAAAGGTGGTAAGAGGAAGGAAGAGAGAAAAGGAAGCGACATTAGAAAAAGTGAGAAAGGAGTGGGTAAAGAGAAGGAGAAATAAAACAGAAGGAAATGTGTAAAACAAAAACAAAACAAAGGAGATACATTACTAGAAAAAGAATGTAGAGAGAGCATGAACTAATGATTCGAAGGAAATTTAATTAAAACGTGTAAAGTGAAAATAAAATAAAGAGACGACTGGACAAGAAAGAAGGAAAGACTTTAGTGTGAGGGGAGAAAAAATAGACAACGATAAAGAAAGATAAGGAGTGTATAGAGAGAGAGAGAGGAGAGAGAGAGAGAGAGAGAGAGAGAGAGAGAGAGAGAGAGAGAGAGAGAGAGAGAGAGAGAGAGAGAGAGAGAGAGAGAGAGAGAGAGAGAGAGAGAGAATTAACATAGAAAAAGTAAAAGAACAAACGAGAGAGAGAGAGAGAGAGAGAGAGAGGAGAGAGAGAGAGGAGAGAGAGAGAGAGAGAGAGAGAGAGTAAGAAATATACACTCCTCGTAAATCAAAGTAAGGTGTAAATCAATCAAGATGTCACTACTGTCCCTGACTGCTAAGATGGTGGCAGCAATGCAATGTGGTGGTGGTGGTGGGTCACTGGGAGCCCCCCCCCCCCCCCCAAGGCTAGGAGGTTAGTACTCAATTATTACACACCAACAACAACAACAACAACAACAACAAGAGAGAGAGAGAGAGAGAGAGAGAGAGAGAGAGAGAGAGAGAGAGAGAGAGAGAGAGAGAGAGAGGGTAGGGTTGGGGAATGGGGATGAGAGAGAGGAGAGGGAGGGAGAGGGATGAAAGAGACACACACATACACACATATAAATACAGAGAGAGAGAATGCAAACTCCTAATTTGAAGTACAAGAAAAGAATATTATGAATTTGTCCGTTTTCATATTTCATATATCTGTGTTGGTGGTAAATGTGTTTGTTTAATTATTATTATTATTATTATTATTATCTATTATGACATGTTATCTTTGGTATTGTAAATATGTGTTTGTGGTGAATGTGTTTATTAATGATTTCCTTTTTGTTATCTTTCATTAAAGTACTGAGCAAGGCAAGGGGACTTTTGCCGCCGACTGTCGTACACTATTTCCTGATTATAGTTAAGAATAATGACTAACCCTCCAATTCGTAATAATTCTCCCTCTAGGAATCCATTTATACTGTAACTTAAGACGGAATGATCACACCCACACACACACACACACACACAGTACTAGGAAGACAAGACACACTATCTTTCTCCCTTGTTACCCTAACGCAGTTCAAGAGAGATGAAGAAATGAGGGTAATTGCACTGTGGTGGTATTCGTAAGAGAGAGAGAGAGAGAGAGAGAGAGAGAGAGAGAGAGAGAGAGATGTTTATGAGAAATGGGAAGGAATACTAAGGAACTGAAATGAAACAAACATCAAAATTTGTTCTTACAATGTGATTTCATAGATTCTAATTTATTTCATCAGCTTGTGTGTTAAAAGGAAAAAGATAGCAAAGCAGAAGGAAGTGAAGGGAAGGTGTTAGGGAGGTGGGAAAGGAAGAGGATGGTGGGAAAGGAAGTGACATACAGGTTACAGGAATGGAGAGAGAGAGAGAGAGAGAGAGAGAGAGAGAGAGAGAGAGAGATGCGGGCTGTGGTCAACCTCTCGTCTACATTTTACTGTTTCATAATTGATGGACTCCCCCTCTCTTCCTTCCCTCACAGTACACACACACACACACACACGCACTCTGAAAACTTCTTCAACTATATCTCAGGCACATAGTTTCCTGCATATATGTATGTATATATGTATGAGTGCTTGCACGTGTTTCATATAATTTTTATATGTATATAATAATTATGTAGGCCTATGTAGGCACTAGTTTTATGTATGTATGTATGTGTATTTTGTATGTATGTATGTATGTGTATTTGTATATATGTATGTATGTATGTAGGCACAAGTTTCAGCTGTGTATGTATGTATGTAGTGGCACTTTTTTTGGGTGGGGTGGGGGAGGGATCACACTCTTATTTACGAGTTGGCAACCACCCACGCTGACAGTCCATCATTTTACACTGACTGGCAACTCTGGAGGGGTTGCCACGTGTGTCGAAATAAAAATAATTATCACCTAACGAACTGCAACTATAGGAGATGGTTTTGGCATGCTAGGCTGTGTGTGTAACGCCTAATTTAAAGTGTGTGTGTGTGTGTGTGTGTGTGTGTGTGTGTGTGTGTGTGTGTGTGTGTGTGTGTAACGCCTAATTTAAAGTGTGTGTGTGTGTGTGTGTGTATCGTGTAAGGTATGATAATTATGTTGGCAGGCGTTTGGCATTCATGTATGTATGTATGTATATATGTATATATGTTGACAAATGACTAGGCTATGTATATATTTATTTATATATTAACTAATAAGGTGTTTGGGAGTTATTCATGTTATGTTGTTGTTGGTGTTTATTTTGGTTAATAGGAATTTATTGGTATGTGTAGATTGGTTATTTTTATTAAAGAATACACGTGATTATTTATATTATAATTATTTTCATTTGAGTTATCTTTCATGTAATTATTGTTTTATAATTTATTGATACATATTGGTATTAAATGTCTTGATGTTTTTGGGTACTGCTTTGTGTATGTGTGTATGCAGGCAGATATTTAAATGTAATTACACACACACACACACACACACACATACACACACACACACATACACACACACATACACACACACACACACACACACACACATACACACACACACACACACATACACACACACACACACACACACACACACACACACACACATACACATACACATCCCCCTATATATATCGTGTGTACGCAGTTAAGGTTCAGCAACACATGTACGAACTAACTAACTAACAACTGTGGCTGTGGCTGGTTGTCTTGGGAAGTAATTGTCACAATGACTTAACCAACTCTACCACCAACACTACTACTACTACTACCAACACTACTACTACTACTACCAACACTACTACTACTACTACCAACACTACTACTACTACTACTACTACAAACACTACTACTACTACTACTATTACCATTCCTACTACTACTACTACACTACTACTACTACTACTATTACCATTCCTACTACCACAACTATCACCACTACCATTACCATTCTTACTACCACAACTACCACTACTACTATAACACTTCCCTTACCCTTATGACAACTACCATCTTTACTACTACTACTACTACTACTATTACTACTACTACTACTACTATGTATGTATGTATGTATGTATGTATGTATGTATGTATGTATGTATGTATGTGTGTGAAAATCATAGCCTTGTGCAACTAGAGGGTGAGAAGGAATGGAATGTGTGGTGAAAAGAGCAAGGATTTTTTTTTTTTAATGTTCAAGAATATATATATATATTTATTTTTGCACTTACAGTCTGTTAAAGATATTAATATTACACACACACACACACACACACACAGAAATATCAGACCATTGAACTCTTATGATATTATTGAATTGGTACATTAAACAAATAAAATAACACACACACACACACACACACACACACAAACAAACAAACAGACAGAATCCATAATAAGGTGTTCTGTGTGACGTAATCCTAGTGAGTGTATGATGTGAACGGCCATGTAGAGATCAGTGTATAATTTGTGCAACTCTGTATGCAATTCTACACACCTCTCTGATTTCATTAATGCAAGACTTGGGTGACATCACAGCTATAGAATAATATTGTTGAGTAACGGGGTGTTGTCATTGGTGATATTGGTACTAAAGTTTCACCACAAGGAATTAATTAAGGACTCTGTGGTCTTGTATGAAAATTGGAGGCTTCTGCTGATTCTTCCTGACTATATATGCCACGAAACAAGCTCCTTCCCTATAGGTGTGTGTGTGTGTGCGTGTGTTTTTCGTGGCAATATTTGAAGTACCCATTTATCTCCAATTTACTGGCTATATCACAGGGTCCCTTAATTAAGATTGTATGGAAAAATGTGCTTTAGTTAGATATATATACTCGTTTAATTAAGTATACGTATCAATATGGCTGTAATTTTACTTCTAGGAAATGCACCTATAGTTTCCTTTCATCTGAGATCACTCAAATATTATGTTTTAAGTTGATTCCGGTGTATAATTATATATTCTAGATAAGTGATATAGTTATGTTTATGTATGTGTTGATTTGTATTACAGTAACCAAAAAGGCTAACGGTAAAAGATAAATTATAAATGCGAAAGGCAAATGATAAAATAAAAAGGCAAAATGCAAAAGATAAAATATACAGGGTAAAGGCAAAAGATAATAATTATATAAAGGCTAAAGGCAAAACAAAAAATATAAAGGCTAAAGACAAGAGATAAATTTCATAATATAAAGTAAAGGAGGCTCTGTATGCTATTATGACAGCTGAAGCGATCATTTTCCTGCCAAGCCAAGCCACGCCACGCCACGCCACCCACACGAAGCTCAACCCTCCCCTGCCTTCCCCTTCCCCTGTCCTCCCATACTTTCCCCCTCCCCTGTCCTCCCATGCTTTCCCCCTCCCCTGTCCTCCCATGCTTTCCCTGCCTCCCTTGCTTTCCCTGCTCTCCCTCTCCCCTCCCCTGTCTTCCTCCATTCCCCTGTCTTCCTCCATTCCCCTATCTTCCCCCTTCCCCTATCTTCCCCCTTCCCCTATCTTCCCCCTTCCCCTCCCCTGCCTTCCTTGCCTTCCCCCTCGCCTGTCCTGTCTTCCCTATTCCCCCTCGTTCTCTCCTCCCCTCCCCCCCCCCCTCCCTCTGTTGGTGTCATGAGTCAGATGAGTGTTTGGTGACGAGACTACATAGACGCTCATTACAAAAACATTGGCACTGGTATTTACACCACTCAACGCACCCTACACACACACACACACACACACACACACACCGCAGATCATCTAACGCACACTTCTAGTTATTAACGTAATACTGTACTGTAACACACATACACATGTATCTAACGCACGTATCTACAATCAACTGTAGTAAATCACATAACAGACAGACAGACATAATAATGCAGGCCCTCCCCATATGAAACTATAACACCAGTTCCGAGCCGAGGTAAATGTCGTGAGGTGAAAGTCTGCGAACACTCACTATTTATGCTGAGAACTCGGAGAATCTGGGGGAAAGTTGTTTTTTTCGTGTGTTATGAGAGAGAGAGAGAGAGAGAGAGAGAGAGAGAGAGTAAGTAAGAAAGTAAGTAAGAAAGTAAGACTTAGCCTCGTAACAGTATGGAAAAAGGCGTACATGACAGGTGTGTGTGTGTGTGTGTGTGTATATAAAGAAATGGATGGCCCAGTACAGTACCTACCGTATATTAGCCTTTCACTCATTCTTAGGTTGGTTGTGAAGTGGAAGAGAAACTTGAAATGGATGTATGTACCATCTGTTGTATGTTTTCACTTTAACCAACATCACTATGTCTCATTTACAGGGCCTCATATCTGTTTCCTTCCTGGTGGTAGTAGTAGTAAAAGTAGGAGTAGTAGGAGGAGGAGAAGGTTGTTGTTGTTGACTCGTATTGTATTACATCTCATGAAATTAAATGAGAGATCCATCACATTTTTACCAGGTTAGAAATAATGAATATACTGAAGTGGAGTTAGAGGTACAGACACTCCAACTCTTATACCAAACACTCCAACTCATCAGAACCATTGACCACTAAACCAACTCCTTATTCTGTGTTGCAGGAAGAAGTTTGATGACAACCAGTGGTGGGAACTGTTTGACGCCAACACCTCCCGCTTCTACTACTACAATGCCACCTCACAGAAGACCGTGTGGCACCGACCCCAGAACTGTGACATCATACCCCTCGCCAAGCTGCAGGTGATACACACACACACACACACACAGATGATCCATAATTTGGTTTATTTACATCTTGGGACTCAGTTAAGGGGATGGAACAGTGTTGAATAATCTGATTATTGTAGGTGACTAAGATCATTTTTAAGTTCTTTCGACCAGTGTACAGTAGCACTCTTGTACAGCAGTCATTGATGTTGTTACCGTGTCATAAATTGTAATGTAATACTGTACAGTAAATTTTTTATTGCTACCCTTGAAATCTGTTTATGGCTTTATTGTTTGATGTGGTAAGATTTATTGACAATCCTCAGCTTCTCTTCTATTTCCTCTACCATGTGCTTTGAATCAACATACCAGATACAGTACAGTAGGATAATTTTTTAAGGTATTTACCATTTTTTTTTTCCATGAACTTGGTAAAGGTTCAAGTATTCTCTCCAGCAGGTTGGTTTGTATGTCTGAGGGAGAGGCAGATGGATGGTCATGACTGTATTGTGGTTTGATTGGGGTGATAATGAAGGCTCTATGTTAGGAAATTCATGGGCTTTGGTGATGAAAATAAAATCTATAATTGCTCTTAGTGGTACAGTCTCAATGGAACCATTCATATCGATTATTGTTATTGCCATGCTTGTGAATTTTCTTGCATACGGCATAGAGTTTCAAAATGTGTGGCCAATTTCAAAAGTTGACAAGACAACCTTGTAACTTTGTTGATATACCTGGCTGTTTGGTGGTGCATCTTGTGGAAGAGGAGGTGGGGAAAACAGAGGGAGGAGGGGAAGGTTGGCTGTCTCACGACGATGATAGTACCACACCCAATATTTAACAGCAAAGGATTCTACAAGGTTGTCAGCAAACATGTTAATTTTGCCATATAGTACAGTTGTTGTGGTACTTGAGGTGTCAGAGTGATGAGACTGAAGTGGCTCTGTGTCTTGTCATTACAGCAAATCAAGCAGAACACAGAAGTGGCAGAGGACCAAGAGGGTCGAGGTGGCAGGATCGTGAGAGAGTCAATTGGAACACAGACACCCGTTAAACCCACTCCGGTCAGTACATCTGTCTATGTGGGAGGTGCCTTGGTGTGATTGCTTTAAGCTCCTATCTGTGTGGGTGTATCTGTTTGAGTGGGTCTGTTTGCATTGATACTGTATAGGTGTCGGTATAAGCCTGTGTCCGTGTGGGGGTATCTGAGTGTTAATAATGTGTTGATGTGTTGTGTGCAGCTTTGTGGGTGACTGAGTGTTGGTACTGTGTTGGTGTATTGTTTGTAGTTGTGTGTGTGTGTGTGTGTGTGAGTGTGCGTGCGTGCACGCGTTGTAGCTGTTTTGATGTACAATATAAAGGATATGAACCTGTGATTATCTGAGCCAATGTTTGTGGATTTGCAGTACTGTACAGAATGTCAGAACGTATATATTGATTGATTGTCTCACAATATATTTGCAGCATTAGAAAGTTGTGAAACATGTGCATGAATCTGTGACTGTGAGGACGTACCAGCTGTATGAACCTCTAATTGTTTGTAGATTTGAAGCACAAGACAAAAAGTACTGTATTGAGAACTGGATTGACGTTTTTCCGCTTGTTGTTCTGTCGTCCCTCTGATCTGAATGTTAGTGTGTTGCCTCTTCATTCCTGTGCTAGTGTGAGTGTGTGTTCTATCTACTCTTAACTCTTAATTGCTGTACCTAAGCTATGTTTTACTTAATATGATTATTGCCTTGTGTTTGCTTTTCCTGTTTATAAATGCTTTTTCTGTGTTTAATCAGTGTTTGTTTGTTTGTTAGTGTATATGTGTGTGTGTGTGTGTTTTGCTTGAGTGCTTTTAAGATCATCATCACTGCTGTTTCTTCTCTTCTCATGTGTATGTTTGTGTGTAAAATAATTATTTGTGTGTAATAAAGGTACACATATTTCTGTTTTTCTCAGCATGTCTTCTCAGAGTAATCTTTACCTGCTTTAGTGTTCTTCATTCTTCTTCTTTGCTTCTTTCTTTGTGTCTTCTAATTCGCTAAACATTATTATTGTAATTTTACATGTACTGTGTTGCCTCTGCTTTGTTACAATAAGCATCATTGTTTATAGTGAATACATAACTCTACTGTGACTAGTGAGTGCTGTACATGTGTTCATTCTTTCACTCTGTATTATCACTAAGAAACTTGGACATATTGTATTCCTCAATGAAATGGTGTTCTATGGTTTTATAGATGGTTCCAACCAAGCAAGAATTTTAATGCATTTGTATATGACTGTATGAACTGTTGTGTGTACTGTACTGTGATTAACTACACCACAAAATATCCACCCTTCCTAATTCTGGTATACTGTAGTTGTGAATAACATTGACAAGTACACATCAGTATGAGTGTGGGACATTGTATTGTATATTAGTGTGTTAGAATCAGTAGCCATCCACTTAGACTCTGATAGACTGACCTCTTGACATGACATCGTTGGCTTTATTTATGGTTAATCTTCATAAAGTAACCATGTGCTTAGAGAGAATGACTGGTTGGCTTCAGTTACGGTTAGCCTTCATAAAGTAACTGTCTGCCTAGATAGAGTGACTGTAGTCTATATTTCCACTACTTCTCTCAGGTCACGCTCTTCTTCTGCTGGTATGATATTCTGTCAGTGATTTGTTTGGTAGTCATGGCATTGTATAGTAGAGAGACATTGTATTAACATTAAGTCTTTTATCTATAAGCTCTTTGACTATGATAATAGTACTTTACTGAATAGCCTATATTAATTTTAGACTAAATTTTGATGACAATATTGTTTCTTAGTTTAATTACCTTTATTAGTACAGTATGTTTAGATATTTTTCAGAGCTGCTCTTTAATAATGAAAATTTCATACTTAATTTCTGGAAAGTATATTGTTACCATAGGTTGCATGAAAATTAAAACATTTGCAGATTCCTACATTTTAACAACATTATTTATAAGTATACTGTAATCTGTAATGTAACCAAGTTTTAAATGTATAGCCACGTACAGTATATGAACAGTTCGTTGGATTAAGGGGGAAGTACAATGTTGGTAAATCTGTATCAGCTGATTCCTTCAACCTATTCTTAGCAACAGGCCACCATTTGTTATACTGTATTCTTACCTGGTTCGGTTTCATGGCATACTTTGAAGGAATCAAGGCGCTCTATTGTACCAAAAGTATACTATCCCCTTAAATTTGGGTTGATGTTGGGTTGGGTGGGTAAAGTGTCACCCTGAAAGAAGTATGTTTGGATAGCCAGCGTTAAAGACATTACAATACTTGAACCAAACCATGACTTCTGTTACAACTCTACACTCACCACCACCCTAACATTAATAGTGAAAGTTTTGTGTTGTGGATCTCACTCATCTTGCAGGGTGAGGGATGAAATTTTACTTGAATTAAATTGAAGTACTGTATCATTATTTATTCTGCTTTTCTATATACAATACACTTGTTTTACTTAGTAGATTCTCTCTTCCATACTTCTTTGTGGTTCCCTTATACTATTCAGTCTTCAGTTTTTGCATATTGTAAAGTTTAGCTGTCTATGTAGTTAGACTCATTGAAATACTGTAGACAAAATTTAACATAATGTATTTCATGCATTTGCATTTACTCATTATACTCGTAAACTCTGCCATTGTTCATGTTACCTGCACTGGTGTTTGGTTCTGTAGGATGTGTTGTATGTAGGTGTGATGAGTGTTTCGGATACTCCACAGGCAAATGCATTCTGTATTTTAATAGGAGTTGACGTGACGCATTGACACACTTTAGGCTCGTCACTTAGAATCATGAAAGTCATCAGAATGGTTCCCAATGATTGATATAACAAGACTTCAGAAGTACTTCTCTCTTAAGAGGACTGGGATACACTCTTGTGGTTATATTTGAGGTTTGCTGATTCCTTCAAACAATGCTATGAAACAGATCATCTACTGTACTTGTATACTGAGGTAACCTGTTTCCTGGCATAGTTTGATGGATTCTTTATTTTTCAATTTGACTATAAGAAAATATCCCATTGAATCATGAGCCATTGGAAAACTTAAGACAAAACACAACACATTTGTACTCGACATTTAGACACTGAACAACAGAAAATTTTATTAAACCTTTATTATCGCTGATTTGCTCTTGGTTTGGGCTGTAAGGTTTGATGCAAAATTTTTATATATTTTTTAATATTTCATCAACTAACATCACCTTTTGAGAGCATCCAATTACCACAAGTACTCTAGTAAAGTTTGCGAACAGAAACTTATGACGTAAAATCTTTCCTGGTTTCATTTACTGGAAACTTATGACGTAAAATCTCACCTGGTTTCATTTACTGTACTGTATATCCTCAAAAAATTTAGTTATGAAGTGATTGGACTGCTCTAAAAGGCAGATCACGTGGTATGCAACTTGGTTTAAGTTAATCTCTTCCTCTCATCTGTAGTTAACTGAATGCACGTCCTAAAAAGGTACAGTATGAGATGAATGTGTGATGATAGTGGATGGTTGGATGATGAGTACAGTTGCGGTCATGCTTGGGTTTGGTCTCATTACTCGATCTCTTATAACTTGTAAATAAAGAGATCTTGTTAGTCTGGAGAAAAAATTAAATATGTAAATAAGTGTAAACCTTAAAAGTTTCAACAACTTTCAGATCTGTACTGAAAAATTTGTGAGTTTGCCTATGTTTGAGTTATATAAATTTTTGTCTGCAACTGTACATGATAAGGAAAGGACTGTGGATGCCAGATGCGTAAACTCATCTGGCACTTGATATCACTTCTAAACACATGTGCTAGGCACCTGTGTTGGAAGTCAATACTGTAATGTTATTGTTTTGTGGTTTGACATGCTTGAGGAAAGTTGGTTGTGTGGGGAGGCTGTGAACTGACTGCTTCGGTTACATCTTTTTACTAACTTAAGTTGGCTTCATTTTTTACTTACATTATTTTGTACTTTAATACTGTAGTTATATTTCATTTTAAAGCTTTTTGAATGTATGCATCTCTTAATATTTTCAATGTTTTCATTTTTTATAGTACTGATATTAATTATTTTAATATGGTGTATAATTTTCTGTATAGAAATTGTAATCAATATCTAAATTTTGCTATGGTAATTCTTGTTTATGCTTCCTAATTTAAGTATTAAAGCTATTATTTTTACTCTTGTGATTGCCATAATCTTTTGCATAGTTTGTTTTGCATTATTTTGGTTTTTACATTTGCTGTGTTTGTTTTGTTACTGATATTTTATTTTTTGTGTGTGTGTTGGTGGCTGGTGGTGGTGGTGGATGTTGATCGATGTTGGTGGTGGGTCGCTCAAACCATCAGCTCTCCCCCCTTGCTCTCCCCCACCACCCTCCCTCATCCTCACACTCCTCCTCCTCCCACTCCTCTTCTGCCTCGTCCTGCTCCTCCTCCTCTGCCAGACACACAGGAAACAGAAACAACAATAACAACACCCACAACAACAACAACAGCAGCAGTTTGCAAAAAGTCGCCAGCAGAAACAAAATCCCAGTACCTTCGTTGTCTACGGGCGGCGGTTCCCTGTCATCCTCCCCACTGGCAGTCCCAGGGTCAGCCACACGTCTAGGGTCAGGTCGAGGGGTAATACCGGGGTCAGTGCCTGAGTTTGGGTGTCTTCAGAGGAGTCACAGTTCTCTAGGCAGCAGGCAGCGGGGAGTGAGGGGTTCGCTTCCGGGACTGGGGAGTGGGACACGAGGATCAGGAAGCATTGGATGGGGTTCGGTGAGTGACAGAGCTGGGGTACAGAGGGTCGGCAGTGCACAGTGGGCCACGGGGAATAGTGGTGCTAGGGTACAGAGGGCTGGGAGTGCTCAGTGGGCATCAAGAGGGAGTGGAGGTGGTGGTGGGTTACAGAGGGTTGGGAGTACACAGTGGGCATCTGGGCGACAACAGCGGTGGTCAGGGGGGCCAGCAGTGCCCCATTCACCAGCCTCCGGGGCGGCCCTGTCGTTGCAGAAGAAGGAAGCGGCAGTGAGTTCATCAGTGTCCCGAGGCGTCACTACACAGACCTCACCCCATCCCTCACCCAGACCCCTCCGACGGCCCTCCGCCCCACACCGGACAACGGAGGGGGCGGGGGGAGGCCTAGGAGGAGGGGGCTGCCATCACCACCACCGCCAACACCACAGCCCGGCCTGCTCACACCACAATGGAGATGCCAGTGGTGGTGGTGGCGGTGGTGGTGGTAGTAGTGGGGGTGGGGGTGGCAGCAGAAGGGTCCGCAGAAGTTCTCAGTCCTCTCAGGGCTCATCACTCTCCTACACCAGACCCTACACACAGGTTAGATTTTGTTCATTCTGTTAACTGTTTTTATTAGTTCATTTTATTTTTCTTTATGCTCTGGTTAGCCTAAGTTTATATTTCATGTTTTCATCATTTCATTTTTTTCTGTCACTCTTCTATTTGATATATACAGTATTTTCAAGGCTGTTTTTGGCCATGTTTTAACAACTTTATGTTTCTCCTTGGTCATATCCGTTTACTTTCTTGTCGGATATGATATTTTTTTTTTTTTTTTTTTTTTTTATTATTATTGTATTGAACTTTTCTTACTTCATTTATTTCCTTTATGTTCAGTCTCTTATTCTGAATTACATTACATTCTTCAGTTACATATTGGTACAGTATCATAATTGAAAATACGCAATGTTTGTCGTATTTCGTATTTTGTCGTCTGATACAGTATTTGGATTTGTTTTGTACTGTAGCAGGTTATGTTACTGTATTTCATTTACTTTTATATTATTTCAGATTGATTTGAATTTTACTAGTGATATTATTGTAGCCAAACTTTTCCCTTGTTTCTCATTTTGTTTATGTTCCGAGCTTCTTTATTTATTACCTTGTGTAGCGGACTGTGCAATGGCCTGTGGATGATAGATGACATAAAGCTTTTGTAGTGGCTCATAGAAACACCTGAAAAGACTCATAGTACAGTATTTCCTTCCACTTCCTAGTTAGTTAATGCAGGTACATGTATGTAGTGCTGTACATCGTTTGATACAGTTCATCGCTTGCAGTTAGAAAGCTGACATAGATCATAAATTAATGATGTAGAGCAGGGCTGTTCAATTGGTGACCAGTGGGACAAATCCAACCCTTGAATACATTTTTATTGTCCCTTTGACTGACTCTGTAATAACATAATAATAATGTAAGTTTAAGTGCCAGAATTCTGTCCAAATTTATCACATAAATGTACTGTACGTAAAGATAATGTTAACCCTTTTTTTTTTATTATTATTATGCTTATGTGTACAGTATCTGCTTGAATTGGAAAATATTTGGAAAAATTTATAGCCCATTTATTAGTTTGTTTCAAAATGTGTCCCCCATTCTAAAGGAATTGAATAGCCCTGATGTAGAGGCTGGCAGGTTGTAAATATATGTAATAGGAATATGTGAAATAAGTGATGACAGGATATGCAGGAGAAATTCACATGCTGTATTCAAGTACATGTAGTTTGTGTTTTTGTATAGGAGCTGCTACCAGACAAAAAAATGTTGAATGATACAGGACTGTACAACCTTAGATCATTACTAAAACCAGGATCTTTTAAGAGCTAACTGATGTAATTCAAAATAATAAAAATGTTTTTCTGCTGCTAACTCTAGTGAGGATGTTTGGTTACAGATAAAATTCATCGTGTAAGGAATGTGTAATGTTGTACTGTATGTACAGTATGTACATATTTGTAAGATGTACAGTATTACTGTAAGCTACTGTATAGGTATTAGGACAATAGAAACAAATTTATCAACTGAAAATGGTGGAATGGAAAATGTTGTTATATTGATCCTCATCCTGTAAGTATACTAAAAGTGTGATAATTGTCAACTACTGTACTGTACATTGTGATAATACATTTCATTACTATAGGCTTTGAAATATGTTTTTGGTTCAGAATGAAGTGATGATGAATCCCACCATTTTCAGAATACAATACAGTAAATACTGAATAGGCTACCTTGCTTCATCATTCATGATTTTATAAGATTTTGATATCACTGAGATGGGGAAATGTATTAATAATTCTGGGATATATTTGTAAGCTATCCAAACCGTATTATACTGTAAATTGTTTAGTTATTTAATTTTAGGATAGATTTGTTACATGTATAAATGTATTATTCAGATCAGTACTCTTGTTTTGCTGTAATTACAGCAGTGTATTAAATTGCTGTATATTATGACATAACACAAACTAGTGCAGCATACAATACATATCACTACAATTAATATTTCTCCCAAATTCATTACTTTTATTTTGAGCTGAAGTAAAAGTGTCATTAAACCACCTTGATGAAGTAATCTAGTCCATTACTCTCACTGAACTAACCCTTTATGTGTAACCTTATACTCTACTGTACTTTACTTGAGATACTTTACCAGGTACAGTACAGTAATTCCATTTGTTCAGGAGTCGTCTACTAACCATCATTGAGGTATTGTCATTATTACTGATTAATTTAGCAGCACCAAAACAAGTCTCATAGATGCTGTAATAAGCCTCTAGGAAACAAAATTAATGCTTGCCTTGATTGTAAATACCAGTAAAATGTGCCATCTTGCTGTTCGTATGATATAAAGAAATTGATTACATCTTTGCTGTTATGAGGTGTTTATAATGCCTCAGTGCTCTTGCCTTGCTTTTACCTATGGTATGTTTATTCATACATTGCAACCTTTGCCATTGCATTTTACTGGATAATGTTAATTAAGTCTTCATTTACTGTAATGTCATGTACAGTATTATGATGTAGACCACTCACACAGGGGTCTCAAGGTTTCTCTGTTTATTAGGATAAGCTAATATTCTTGATTAGGAGTACTGTAGATGGCAGATCACTATTATTATCTAGGTTTATTATTTATCTCTCTATACTCTCCTTGTCAACCAGTAGCCTCCTTCCATATTGCTCCTATAACAGTATACAGTAATGTGTTTGCAGGTGTTTGAGATATAGCAATGTGTAAAGTAACTGATGCAGGTCTTATTACTGTTTGTTTATTGTTTTCAGCAATTTACTCCACAATTTTTATATTTACTCCACTCACATCTCCCTTTAGACACTTGTAACTTGACACAGCATGGTTTAATATTTTAATAATCATTGAAAAATATCAATGAAGGCTTCCTTTGTACATTCAGTAATGATATTTCCCACAACGTCTAATTCCATAATCAAGTGTTAACCAACATAATGTATTGTCAGAAATGTGAGATGTGCTCTTGACTCATTTTAATCTTTTTATGCTTCCTAGAGTAGCAGGAATATTTGTAATGTTTACATCAATTTTATGACCAAAGTGATGTCAGATGAGAAATTTTCTTCATGATGTGGTATACTGTAGTGTAGTGTAGTCCATAAAAATGATCTACTGTACTTTCTTTTATGTCTGTCTGTCTGTTCTCGTCTCTTAGTTTTTCTGCATGTCATTTCTCCCATGTACAGCAGACCCTTAATATTACACGTTTTTTTTTACATATACAGTACTTTTTATGTAAATGTTATACTGTACAAAACAGGGGAAAAATGTAGAGGTTTTAAATGAGGGAGGGAGTGTAAAATGAAAGGATGACTATACAATAATTAAATGATTATGTGATATCAAGGGTCTGATGTAGTGAATATCCTGTCAAGGATATCCTGTGGTAAGTAAAGTATATACTGTATGTGTTAGGAATTAAGACGAGATACTTTTCTTTAAATTATTATTGCTGTTGGATTGTAGACTGATAAAACGGACAGAAATGTTTCAGTTGTGGCCCGAGTGTGTTGATGTGTGTGCAGTTATAGGCAACAGTTTTGGTACACATTGAAGGGAGTTTGAGTGTATATATGACCATTTTTTCTTCATGTACTTTTATGGTGTTATGGTTTTGAAGGATCAGTGGCTTCTTGCATGATAGTAGTAGAAGCTGCTGATTAACCTACACTATTTTAATCCGGTTCAGAATACAGTACCACTAGACAGAAAGTATTGAAAATTTCTTTCAGTCACTCCTTTGTGTGTCAGAATTATTGTCCATGACTGTAAGCATTCCTTTGAATGTGATTTTGACTCGTCCTTCAAGTTTTTCAAAGCTACAATTTAACGTTTTATTTAGGCAGTACAGTTTGTGGTAAACTTAGTGTAGACTAAATGAAAACTCTTAAGAAAGGAGGTAATGTGTTCTATGATAAACCACCAAATGACGTGTGTTTAGTTGAGGTGCTACAGATAATTTAAGGGATGTTTATCGTTTTCTTATATAATGTGTATTCTTTTCAATTACTGTACTGCTTGATATAATATTTCTACAATTTCATCATATGCAGTACTCTTATAAACAAACTATTTTTGCTCTGAAATTCCGGCATTTGTTTTATGAATTATGGTTTAACAGTAGGTAATGACAAAATCAGTCTGAAGTTCTTCAGAATACATTCGTCAGAGAATCCTAATGGTTGTTAATGACTTAAGTAAATATATCTACACACGTCTTTTATAATTTTCTGTTTAATGATTAACACTTTCTCACTCAAGCTACTATATAAAACCACTAATACTGTATGTTATGCAGGAAAAAAGGTATGAAAAATAAACCTTGTATGTTTGTTGATTCCCTCAGGAGTCTGGTCGATCCAGTGACAGTTCGGTGTCTCAGAGTCGCACGTCCCTTGAGGGTTCAGGATACCGTCTGCTGGAATCCCCTCGTGGCGTGGGTCCAGGCGGGTCAGGCCGGGGTGATGGTCGACGGGGCAGCTCAAGAGGGAGTGACCGTCACAGTAAGGAACGAGAAGTGGCTCTCTCCCCTGACTCTGTGTCTTCCCAGAGCTCCCCAACACATCCCCAGGTAGCCCCTACCACCCCCTTAGCACACCGCCGTGCCAGACCAGATGCACCAGCACGACACAAGGGAGGTTTTCAAGACACACCACATCTCCAGGTAGCCAAACAACGAAGCTTTGATGGTTCATCCTCTTCTAATTATCCTCGCCGCAGTGAGACAACCACAGATAGAGACAGAGGTAGAGAAGTGGCTTTGTGTCGCAGCTATAGCTTCATGGCCCGTCCCCGCCACCACCACCACCACGATGATGATGCTATGCATGAACGCTTCTTGCCTCCTGCTGCCGTTGCTGCTGCTGGTATGCGATCAGTGGAGTCAACACCTCAGCCACGTCGACGACAGAAAGGACTGGAGGCTCCTGAGCCTCTGTCTGGCCATGGACCACTTGGTCAACGACAACGGTCGGACAGTTCTGGGCTGGAGAGTCTGGCTACACCCATGATGCACCGTAAACAACGATCACTAGAGACTGGACAACCAAGGATGAAAATAGAAGTAAGAGGCAGCCCCAGTGCACACA
Organism: Petrolisthes manimaculis; assembly: GCA_034508575.1. Classification (NCBI taxonomy): domain Eukaryota; kingdom Metazoa; phylum Arthropoda; class Malacostraca; order Decapoda; family Porcellanidae; genus Petrolisthes; species Petrolisthes manimaculis. The sequence goes on along the minus strand of JAWZYT010002124.1, from coordinate 45,936 downwards.
CACGATTAGCTGCATCAGATTCCAGTCCCAGTCCCCCCAGTCCTCGTCACCAATTCCCACCCTTAGACTGGCCTCGCGGTCCAGACAGCGGTACCTCTACCCTTACAGACCAAGATGCCCGTGGACACTGTGGCCGAGGCTCAGCTGACAGTTCTCCACACTCCCAGGTGGACTCTGGCCTGTTGTCTGGTACAACAGGTAGTCGTGGTTCAATTGACAGTACTCCTCGCCGCTTGGTGACAGACCAGGATGCCTCTGCTGATGCCTCAGGCCGCCCAGCTTCACTCAAATCTGGAAGTGACGGTGGCGGTGGTGGACGACGCTGCAGCCACCGCCGCCACCACCACTGTAGCCGCCACCGTACCACCAATGCCACTACTACCACCACCACTCCTGCTGCCACTACCGTCACCACAGACAGTGACCGCAGTGATACACTACAGAGTAGCAGCAGCTCACAACACTTGGTTCACAATAACACACACAACCACAACTCCAGTTCAGGCAGCAGTAGTACCACTGCCAAACACACCAGCCCAAGCAATGCCAAACACATCAGTCCAAGTAATACTAAACACAATCCAGCCAATTCTAAACAGGCCAGTCCAAACACAACCAAACAGACCAGCCCAAGCACCACCAAACAACCCAGTCCCAGTAACACCAAACAACTGAACAATGCAAGTAACATGAAACAGATGGTGAATCCAATAACAGGCAACAGACAAGAAAAGAATAATTCTCAACACCAGGACCTCACTCACCTTTATTCCAACCTTGACTATGTGTATGAACAGCCTGTCTATCAGTACATTATGGAGCAGGCAAAGTTGTTCACAAGTGAGTCAGCAATTCTCTGTTCTTTTTTCTTTTACTTCTCACTTTTTATTTTACTAGTGAGGACATTAAGCAGGTTTCTTGCCCTCAAGATAATGAGATACCAAGACTATTTTACAGCACAATTTTCTGTGTTGAACATACTGTACCTCTTAATTATTGACGAGAAACTTATTGTATGTATACCTGTATTTCATTGGTTCTCATCCGTTTCCGTGCTTCCAGATTACCGGAAAGGTGATGCTCTATATGAGGACGGTGACTCTCTGCACAGTGACGACTCAGCATCTCACCATCACCATGACAGTGATGAGTTTGCTGATGATGAAGGAATGTCCAATGCTGACTCTTCCTCACAGGTATTTTCAGAACATTTTTGTTTTAGTCTTTATTATTCTGTCTCATTTTCTGAACTCTACACAGGAAAAATAATGTAAATTGAGACAAATTATGCCAAGTTCTTACCTAATTATTGGACTTAAAATTGGTACCTTAGTTATTACACCTGAAAAATAAAGCCAGGAGTTTTCTTTACACAACTTTGTCCTTGACAGGAATACCTGGCAGATGTGGACTACCTCGCTGATGATGAACTGTATCACAACTTCTATGTGGCACCAGCATGGAAAGGCAAGACTAAAGGTTAGAATACTTCCCTGGATTTAAATACAGTTAACTCTTAAGTTTATATTGTTTTTTGGTATCTATAAACTCATCCCACATAGCAAAAAGTATAGTTACATCATTGCAACACATTTCTCACAGATGAGGAGGACGCAACAGACAGCAATGCATCGAGACTGACTTCCACAACAGGTATCAGTGCCCCCACCACACAGACACCACGAGCCACAGTCACACCACCCAACACCCTGCCCCTGGACACTGAACACCCATCACTCAGGAGGAAGAAAGACTCAGCCAACCACCAACCACTCTACTCACCCATACTGGAGAAGGCTGAGGTGAGACTGTGAGCTGTATGTAAAAATAATCATGGTTTTGGGGATGACGAAGATACATATGTCAAGGAGGCCCTGATGTAAAGGTCAGATTCCTCCAAACTAGGCCAGGAAACTAATTGGCCTAGGCTATACTGGTTCAACCAAGGATGATTTTCAGTGTAGTTTGAAAGAATAAGTCATCTTTAATATTTTGACATTAATGCAACACACTGGTCATCATCATCATCATCATCAATGCAATAAAAGTTGTGATGGAATAAACCAATATGGTGGCTTTATAGACACTTCAAGAGACCAGTTAGCCAGTCTTTATCATCATTGGACCCATGATTTTTCTTCTATTTGGTTGTGCAGTATTTTAAGATTGATCATAATATGCCATGCAGTGTATATATATTTTCGTGTTACTCTGTCTCTTTGATGCAGTTAACTATGTGCTGTGAGGGTATTCTCTTAGTGTCTGACAGGTTAACTTTAATGTTGATTTCATGATACCTTAATCAGAGTTACGAGTATTCTTGATATTGCCACACCTTATCTGACTCTTGCATTAAGCTTCCTAATCCTTAACATCTGCCTGGGAATGCATTGCCTCCTCCTTAACACTCCTCCTTAACCCAACTCCAAGCACGGCAGTTCGGCTGCTGATCTTTACCCCCAATTTTGAATTAATCAGAGTGGGCGTGATGGTATGGGTGGGCGCGAGGGACAACTTGGGAACCGTCCACTCTCCATTTCCATCCCAAACATGATGGATTCCACCCTCACTGCCAACCCCATCACTGGCTCTCTCCACCGCCCTCCCCAGGTAACCCCTCAACCCCTCAGTACAGATGCCGTTTTAGCGACCCTATCTAGCGTTGGTGGTGTAAGTTTCACATTTTTTTGTGGACTAACTTGAGGGACCAGAAATTCAGAATATGTAGTGATGCGCATCTATGCGTAAGAAATGTTATTGAAAGTAATTACAGTGTATCCTTGTACACTATATCATCATTAAGACGGCCACACACTCAGTCCGTCTCAAGGCCGGGCTGGAAAGTGGGCGTGGCTTAGGCTTCCTGATGTGTACACACAAGCTCAGGCGGCCTGTTAAAAAAAATGACAGTTGAGGTCTGACTGTCAACACAAGATGACGGAGGTGGTGTCTGATAGGGATCTGCCATGTGTGCTGTTGCATGCAATTCCATCATTGAACAGAAGAGATCACAAAAAATTGGAGGGTATAAGTGAAAAACAGGCTACAAATGAAAAAAGAATGTACGAAGAGGAATGTAGTATTATCAATATACTGTACCATGTATTACATTGTCGCTGTTAAAGTGAAATCCTTTGAGTGACAGGTTAGTGATTACTGCTTACCATTAATCAATGGTGGAATTATGAGAACGATGCCAGATACTGTTTTTTCTGTGTCTGTCAGTCTGTATATATATATATACACGGTATACAGTACATGCACAGTTTTTTATGAATACAGTATATATATTTTTTAGTATATATATACAGTATGTATGTGTGTGTGTGTGTGTGTGTGTGTGTGTGTGTGATGTATAATGGCATAGGACCTCTGATATGAATGAGGCATTGCATCCAATTTCCCAAAGTGCCAACCAGAGAGACTTAGAGTGTCACACCCCACCTGTGACCAGCAGCTCACTGAGCATGCCTGTCATTGCCTGGAGGCCTCACCTATGATACCCCACATACAAAAGTCCCGGTGGAGGAAAATTCAAACAGAATTTTAATTTACTTCAGTCGTGCCTTGAGGCCAGACCCACAGAATAACAGACCCACACTATGATCTGCTCAAGCACCGCCCACTTTTTGGTCTGGCCTTGAGGTGGACTTAACATGTGTAACCGCCTTTAACATGGTATTGGTACTGCTGACACATTCCCAAATAACTCTTCCATCACAGTATTGCACTAACCAGAGGGACCCAAGGAGCTAATACATATTCACTCAACACTGATGTCATGATTACTGATGCCATTTTTTTTTTACATTTTATATTATCAATTGTAAAATATTATACAATTTGGCATCAGTGATTATTAGTTCATCATTCCTCTGTTACTGTGGAAACTTTCCAGTACCATCTATTAAAATTGTATTGTGTTTACCATAGTGCCTCTCATCCACAGGGCATGTCAGGTCTCTCATTGATGAAGAAGCCGCCATCGGAGTCAGACTTTGATCGGTACAACAGCACCAACGTTGGTGGTGGTGGGGGAGGGGGAGGGGGAGGGGAAGGACACAACCTGATGGAGAAGTACGCACAAGAGAACCTCAACATACATACCCGGGGTCTACTCAGGAAGAAGGTGCCAGTGATGGACATGATATCCTGGACAAAGGTGAGTGTGTAAATCTGCTTCATCTTCGTGTATTAGTTTTTATTATTTTGGCAACTGTTAAAAATCCATCATGCTCCATTCTGAGAACAAGTAGAGGTACTGTACAGTAACTGGAAAGATTAAAAAAAAAATATTGCACTACATAATAAAGGCCTTGATCACTATAAATTATGGCAAAGTTGGGAGGAATCAGTAACCTCCACTTTTGTACACAAATACTTATCCCCCATAATGCATATTTAACACCGGCAGGACCCAATCCGAAAACCGATGCTGGCCACTCTGGACAAGAGTTTGAAGGCGAGTGCATGTGACATGTTCCGTCTGGTACAAATTTACATGAGTGACCGTAAACCCAAGCCAGGCATGACACTGAACTCAGTTGGTTTGGATGTAGTCACCACCTGCTACAACACAGATGGGCTCAGGGATGAACTCTTTGTACAGATTTGCCGTCAGACTACAGACAACCACAAAAGGCAAGTTGGTTGTGTTTGTGCTCTTTTTTGCCCTTCAAGATTTTTACTCTCTAGCTGTGAGAATTTTCCTTTGATGAATGCAAGTGTTTAATGGTATACTTAAAACTTTGTTCACATGGTATTTGTACAGTACCGGTATACCAATAATCTTGCCTCTTCTCCAACAGGGATAGTTTACGTCGAGGTTGGGAGCTTCTGGCCATTTGTTTAGCATTCTTTCCTCCGTCTGACAAGTTTGGTCCGTACCTCATGGGCTACATCACCCGCCACTCTGACCCGGCTTACTGCTCCATGTTCCCGGATGTTGCCAAGTGGCCCATACACATTCAGGTCAGTTAATGAGTGGGTCATGTAGAAGTGGTTTCCATAACTCATCATCGTCATGGGAGCTCTGGTAAAACTTGATTGCATACGTTTACATACTGACTAATCTTGAGAAATTTTACCTTAACCATAGATATGATGTGATGTTATTGAAAAAATGGTCAAGATGCTAATAATGCCATTTGGAATTGTGAAATTCCCAGTAATAATTCTGTGATAAGAGAAACAGAAGGAAAAACCAGCAAAATATAATTATCCATAACTTAATGTTAATTATAGTATACTGTATATCAATGTTAAAGTGTAAGTGTTGTGGTACAGGTTGCACATTATGCTGGTGTGTGCATGAAGCGACTGGAGCGAACCACTGTCAACGCCAAGAGACAAAGGCTACGCAAACCAACCCTGGAGGAGATTGACTTGGCTCGGCTACACATCTTCAGGGCGTCCATGTTTGGGGGCACCATAGAGGAGGTGATGGCACTACAGGTGGACAGGTGAGGCTCAGTGCAAACGCAATTTTAAACTGTGTTTTAGTTGTTGCGTACATACTTCTTTTCTTGTCTCAATTGAGTGGTTCAAAAAGATATTGATAATGTTACACATATTTATGACTTTGATTATTACTATACAGTACTACATGCACCTGTAACTATAAAACCCTATTGTTGTTGGAATTAATGATGGTGTTGTGGGTTTTTAGGTATCCTCACCGACGGCTTCCATGGGTACAGACAACACTATCAGAGGAGGTGTTGAGGTTACAGGGAACAAACACAGAAGGAATATTTAGAGTGCCCGCTGACTTTGACGAGGTTGGTGCTTCACTTTGGTTCTCTTCTGTGTTGTAAACCAATTTTAAGCCTGATATAAAGCTAGTGTAAACCCTCTGCAAGCCTGATTCAAAGATGATGTAAAACTGTAGTAAACCTTATGCTGTTGTAAACCTACTATATACTCTTTAATATGTGCAGGTCCACCAGTTGAAGCAAGTAGTGGATCAGTGGGGTGTTGGTGAATGTGGTGATGCCCATGTGGCGGCGGCTCTCCTTAAGCTATGGTACCGGGAGCTGTACGAACCCCTCATCCCTGACTCCCTATACCAGGCTGCCATCAATGCACACGACGACCCCCACCAGGCCATCGCACTCGTCAACAAACTTCCAGACATCAATCGACTTGTCCTTTCGTATCTCATCAGGTTAGTAGAGTGGGAATTTGTATGATATTGCCTTAAAAATTAGTCTATGTTCCATAATAAAGGTAGATGTATATTTTTTTTCCTTGGATATTTGAAAGTTGCTATACAGTACTGTACATATAATTTTCCTGATGCAGTTATCTCGAGCAATAAACTTAGTTAAAAATGGAGGAGAAATTTATCTTAGTGAAATGAGTATATACCATAACCAATCCTTGTTTAGTCTTATAATTGCTTGTACCACTCTAACCATGCTATTTATATAACTTTATTCTTGTGGCAGGTTCCTACAATATTTTGCACAACCAGAGATTGTTACAGCAACGAAAATGGATGCCAGTAACCTAGCAATGGTGATGGCACCCAACTGTCTGCGATGCACCAGCGACGATCCCAGAATTATATATGAGAATACACGTAAAGAGATGGCCTTCCTGCGCACCCTCATACAAAACCTCGATACTACCTTCATGGAGGGGGTTGTCTGAAAGGGGGAGGAGGTGGGGGTTTGCAGGGAGGGGTTAGCAGTGTGGAAAGAGCAAGGGGTATGTGAGAAGAAGGCTGTTGGTACTGAGGAGGATTGGTTGGCTGGAAGGTCACAGAGGGTCCCGGAGGTGGGTTGTGTTGCATCAGGTCACCAAAGATTGTCACAAGAAATTATTGTAGGTTAAGGTTGGATCATAAACAGTTCTCATTTGGCTGACGAATCACAGGTTAAAAATGTCTGCGGCAAACATAATAGTTGTGATGTGGGAGAATGGGGTAAGGAGCTTTACTTTGGTCTATTTTAAACACCAAGTGAGTGGAAACAGTTGTAGAAAAATGTCTGGTTCCCCTCAAGTGTTGCGTTTCATTTGCTCGCTGTGTGACAAAGGGCAGAGTGAGCCATATATACTTATAAAAGAAAAGTGAATTTGCATCACTATCATCCCTTACCTACTTCTCTCACTGAACTGTTCATTAGATACCGTGTCTCTGCCCCAGTCTAACCTAAGAGTAAGAAGATAAAAACATTTCCTGCCTCATTAGTAAATATTATGTGAAACTCAAGCATACATTAAGAAGCAGTTGTGGTGCTCTCTCTGCCTTGCTGGGTAATCACACAACACTTGAACCTGGCACTTGATGCCTCTCCTTGCCAAATTTTGTACTGGCAAATAGTGATAGTTATTCCCATGTTTAAAGGAACCTCTACCACTGCTGATTTTGAATGTTTCAGAATCCCTCAAATATAAATAATCACCATGTTATTCCCAGTGACAAAAATTTCCAGAGTACCAGTACAGTATAGCACATAGAGGTTATAATTTTCCTCAAGAAGTGTTGTTTTATTATTGTTATATAGAGTACCATATGTGAGGGTGTTCCATGACTCCCCAGGTAAAGCTAAAGCAGGTATCACTAGAGCACACTTTCCCACGTCCTCTGGTCAGACTCGGGTTTGGTCCATTTTCCAACTTGTTCTCGGAAGGTAAATTTGAGGATAACGGTGAATCTGAATAAAGCAAATGTGGCCTGAAAATGAAAAATGGAGGACGAGGGAACTGGTGCTTGTGTGATAGACCCATAAAGCACCTGACAAGTATCATATATATATATACAGTATCCCTTAAGATGTTGCTTCATATAAATATTTGTTGCAGTGATGATCTGTTTCCATTGTACATCAGTGGGTGACTTGTACATGTGCTATATATTTATGTGTCCATCAGTGTTAAGGGACCTGTGATGTTGTCATTAAATTTGAGTCCAACTCCAAACTGAACCACAAAACAGACCACTAAGGATACATTCAGGCTGCATATTTAATCTGCCTGTTTGGGAGGAAATAATAGGTAGTTGATTCCTCCAAACTGTTCCACAAAACACACCACCACATATGTTTAGGACGAATTGGAAGCTTTCAATTTTCTTTGAACATCACAGGTTCCTTAATGGTAAATCCTGGGTGTCCTGCAGGCAGGTAACTTAACTTTGGAAATGAAACAAGTTGTCATCAAAAGAAGCAGTGTTAAATTTGTTTAATGCATAATATCTTAAGTTCTCCACTACTGTATTACCTATGAAATTATGCAAATTACATGGTATAGGTTTTCTGTTTCTGTTTTATGGGGTGCAGTAGACCCTTAATATAACACTGATAAATGCTGCCCTATGTCCACCATTTAAACTCAGTCCCTTACTGAAGACCAGAATATGTTGTCCCAGGCTTTTGTTACTCATTATTGTACCATACAGACCAAGTGACCTACTGTACTGGGTCTGTGTTAAATAAGAAATGCTAAATATGTTAGTATTATATTGAGGGCCTACTGTATTGTATTGTATTGAGGCATATGTTTACAGAATTTATGACATTAGAACAGGGACTGATGCTAATATATAAGATATTTCTCTTTCCACGTTAAAATTTGCATGACAATTCCTTTTTTATGAAGCGTGATATCTGTCTCCATATTTTTTACTGTGCTCTGCCAAGCTATAAGTAGGAATAAGGTTTTAAGAGTTTTAAGGAATAATCAAGTCCTATTTGTAAAAGAAATCAATCAATAAGCTTCAGCAGCAACATTCCAAACAGCTAAGGAGTCCAACAATACATACAAGCCACAATTATATTAAGAATCTACTGGTAGGGATCCTTCACTTACTTAAAACATTTAAACATAGAGTTTAAATGTTTCTAGGTGATAAAACATAATAAGTACAGTAGTCACATTAGGTTTTATAAGACTGCCAGTGACTACGTATGACAACAAGTGGTCCATGGTTGAGTGAACTGAGGTGTGACAGTTTCTTGTATGTGTGTATATAAGAGGTATATGTGTATATGTGTGTACATATTATTATATACTGTATATGTGTGTAAGCTGGTGTGGTGCTGAGTGAGAGGGAGGTCTTGCACAGTGCTGTGTGGCCTAGCAGGGATCAGGAGAAGGAAAATGGGCACGCTCTTGTTACATGAGCATAATACCATATGATACACTCACAACTCAAAAGATTATATAACATTGATGGTTACTTGAATATTGTACACTCCAGTCCAGCTTAAAAAAGTTAATGGATTTTTTAATTTGAGGTGATCAATCAAATTTCTGTACATTATTGTCTTTATAAGGTGTGAGAGTGTTATTAGCCCTAAAGTCCAGAAAGTATTCCCTCTGCTGTTGAAAACCATCTGCTATTGTTCCCTTGGTGGATTAAATTGTTTGTTGTTAGAGAGAACAAATTACTAAAAATTCCAATAGTTCTGTAAGGGCAAAGGGGTAATATGTTGTTGGCAATTGGAAGACTTAAATAAGACTCCAAACTGAATGACAAAACAGACTACCTAAAAATACACAGAGGTAATCTGTTGCTCAGCACAGTTTGGAGAAACTTGTAGCCTCCATTTGACCAACAATATGGTACTGTACTGTACCCCCTCAGTGACGTGATAAAAACGTCATTAGAGATCAATAAAGGAGGAGCTGCTACATTCTCCTGCCCTCAGCACCCATAGTGGTGAAGGTGGCGACTATTCTAGTCTTCATTGTGTACAGGACTCCCATCAACTCTCACGTGCCAACTCAGACAAACAAACAGCAGATCAAAATGCTACCTTGTTTGCATTTGTTACAGGCACACATGTTTTTGTTGACTGACCTTTTTATATTTAAGAAGTTATTTTTTTATATACCGTGTTGATTGCGGTGTTGCCTACACATTGCAATACTTGCTTTCCTAACTTGCTTAGAGAAGTGTTTATCATATATTTTCACATTTAGGAGAGTATATGCTAGATGTGCTTAAAATATAAAATGAAGATGCAGTGGTGATAAAGCATAAATATTCACTCCAGAATAATAACCTTGTAACATGATGTGGCCTTGTTGGTGAGCAGTTGGGTGCATAGTTAGTACAAGGTTGTGGCACTCTTCTTCTTCAGGCAGACACACCCAGTCACACTTTGTCAAAATGACATATTTGACATGTATAGCAATATGAGCTTAAATGAAGTTCCATGGGTATAGCAGTGTGAAATCTATCTCTCTGTCTAAAACTTTGATTCCTCGTAACCTCATAGAAACTCCCTATACATATGGGTGGCTAAGATAGAAACATAATAATAACAACTCTGCTCAGTTAGCTAAGACTTAATTGTGAGGGGAGTTTCATGACATAGGTGCTGTTTCACTCTCAACTCCCCCAGGGGATGTCTGCGCTATGTATGTTTGTTATGTACAGTGGCCACTGAGGTAGCCACTTGTGATGGCCACATGGGTCGCCACATCCCGGGTAGATACAGTAATTTAGTCAGAAAAATCAATTCAAGCTAGGAGCTCAAAGAAAAGGTTTTGGTAAGCATGGTAAAAACTTGATTCTTTATGTATGCACCAGGACATTGAACTAAGAATTTACAGGCTATTTTATATTTTGTCTCACCTTTCTAGAAGGAGTCAAGTATGCTGCTTGTATAAAAATTTACTGGCCCTATTGGGAAATATATCTTTTCTTATTACTGTATCTGTATGAGTCGTGGGAAACTAAAATGAAATGAAGTTTGCGAACGAGTGTAGAATAACAAAGAGCTTAAGTTACTCCGTTCCTTTACCATAATGAACTTACACAGTCATCAGCAACTCACTATTGTCTTTTCATACTGCCCCATAACTAGCTGAATGGAATATTGTTTCCTTCTAACCAATCGGCTTCCTTGGACAATAACAATTATGCACCAGTCCTCTTGTAGCTGATGGGTTAAAAGACATTTACAAGTTACCAGTCAGCAATGTATGAGGGGTAACTGACAAGTGAGTGTGCAAATAAGACTACATATACTGTACTACTACTGATCTACCTTTCAGCCCTCTATACTGCCTCACTATCAGGGTACGGCGTTATACTGCCACTTGCGTTTCACTCAGGATGGAGGTGATTAAGGTGTTGACGAAAGCAGGTATCACACCAGCACAGCTTCCTGTATCCTCTGGTCAAGTTAACTTTTCCATCATCATCCAACCTGTTCTCCTGGGATTACAGGGCATATGAGAAACTAATTACAGTAGATCGTGATATAAAAAAAAATTACTTGTACAGTATCAAACTCGTCATTGTACACTCAATCCCTCATTGAAGATCACCATCTGATTTCCCAGGCTTCTGTAATTTCTTGCCATATAAAGTAAGTAATTTACTTGGCCAGTGTTCAATGGGAATTGTTAAACATGTTATAATATATTGAGGACCTACTGTAAAATAACTCCAGCCTAAAATTAGAGACTGAAGAATGAATGAAAATCGAAATTCGAGTGTGTTTATGACAAAGGATATCCGTGCTGGTGTGAAACTGTAGAGCTTCGATGGATGTGTGGTGAATGTAGTCACATCATTCACCTTCCACCAAACACCACACTGACAGACCTGAGTGACAATCAGAGTAAAGTGCTGGGTTAATTAAGGGACCTGTCATTGTGTCTGCAAAAAATGAAGGTATGATAATTCCCCCAAAGTATCACCGCACCAAATTGTTCCCGGTGTATGGCCTCTGTTTGGTGTCACACTTTGAAGGAGTTTGTTACTGTATTCTCCACATTGTTGACAATATCACTGACCTGGTTAAAATATCCTGTTCCTCAGTTTAATCAATAATCTTAGAGAACAGAAAACAAACAATGCATCCATGTTGTCGTAAGGAACTTTGGTGTTGTAATCAATAGTGTTGGATGTTACTGATGCCTTCAAAGTACTCCACAGAATAGCTCTATTACTGAGGGAGTCTGTCAAGTTGTTATGTACTCTAGTTTGGAGGAATTTTTAGCTTCCAATCACCGACAGCAATCACAGGTCACTTGAATACAGATTACAGGAGGTGAGTTAATCAGGTTATACTGGTTGATGTTGTTAAGGGAGTTTGATATCTTTCATGAGGGAATTGGAGGACTGCTGATTTCCTCCAAACTATACTACAAAACAGATCCTTTACTTTTTTAAGGTAAGTAATATGTTTCTTGGTAGAGGTTGAAGGAATCTGTAGTCCTCCAGGTCACTCACAACAGATGAACCTCCCAATAGTTCTCCTACAATGCAAATGCTTTAATAAGGGCTGACAGGTTTTACAGTCTGCCTTTGGAGTAATAATATATGTAGCTATTCCAAAAATTTAAACCATTTAATAAATTGGCCAGTAAAGCCCCATGAAATCTGACCACATGTTAGTAAGAATATAAATAAATGAAGCATGAAGGGGAAGTAAACTGACTATACCTTACTGTGTTTTACTGAACTTGGTTATAACTCCTGCTCCCTCACAGAATATTAATAAACCATTTACTGTATTATTATTATCATCATTGTTTAACATAATTATTACAAACAGTACCGTAGATCCTTGGTACAGTATAACACTTTTACTTCCTTATGCTTTTATTTGTCTATTCAATTTCTTGTATGGGGCATAGGGATGTTATCAAGAATATTTGTAGTGCAAACGATGGCATGGTACCAGTACGATGACTCCATAGACAAACGACAGAGCCATCTTACTGGTACTACACCATCGTCAACACTACAGATGTTCTTGCCTATCACCCTTTGTACCAAATGCCCTGTATGGCCAGGTACTTGATTCAGTGCATTGTTGTATTGTATTGGTATAACCTAAATAGAGACTTGTATCCACCACTTCATTTTACACTCATTCTCTCATTGAAAACCAATTGTTTCCCCAGCCTTCTGTTATTCCTGTATTAAATGGGAAGTGTTTAATAAATTAGTGTTATATCAAGGGCCCACTGCCATTGGTTCCTATTGTAAAGTCCCAAAATGTAACACAAAATAGATAATGACGAGAGTAATAATCATAATTGATAATAATAAATACCCCTTGACTAAAGTTTCAAAATAATATACAGTATAATTAGTACCATATGGCCTTAGTTGCTCGGCACAAATATGATGTTATCGTTTTTCATAATGTACGAGGCTGTGAGGTGTATGGAGTGGGACAATCTAGCCAGGTTGAACAAAAAATTACAGTATGTATAGGGTAAGTGTCCATACCACTGATGTTTATTTAGTGTGTTTTTGTGCCTGACTGAAAATGTCCAATATCTGTATCATATGGAAATTAGACTGTACTGTATTTATATAATAGTGATGATGGTTAAATTTCAAGCAAATTATCACGACGGATTCCATTATTTCCCCTCACTGGAAAATACAGAACTCGCTCACAGATATGGGAAATTTTCAACATTGGTATTAGAACATGACAAAGTTTGCAGAGGTGGTGTGTGTGTGTGTGTGTGTACAGCAGGTGAACTCTTCCTGCTTCCTCTTCACCAACTCTGCCTACCTTCCCTCTCATTGTGCCTCGTGTATTGGAAAGCACAATTTCTTGTTTTGTACAAATTACATTATATCTGGTGCATTTCATTATTTTTATTTTTTTGCCTCTGGCTTTAGCAATGGTAGCTACGCATCAGAAATTTCTTAAAACTTCTTACTTTTTATCTATATTGTATAATATTTTTGTTTTATTTTAATGCATCATGTACAGGAGTCTTGATGTAATATACATTGATATTGTATAGCTGTACCGTATCAGATGTTGAAAGCATTTAAAATCATTTGTATTATATGAATATTAAAACTATGCTTATTTTACCCTAAAGTATGAATTTTCCTTTCCTTCTGGTTGTGTAGAGTATGTGGTGAATACAGTAGAATATTCATGATGATTAATTAATAGAATAGTACCGATACAATAAATGTGGGTAGTACTTTAAGGGTTTTGATGCCCCTTTGGAATCGAGCCACACCCATTCATTTCATCAACTGTTCCACCCAAGGTTTAATAAGACCTTATTAGACCTTGGTTCCACCTTTCCTTCAGTTTCCTTCATGCTTGCAGTCCCTCATTCTCCTTTGTTATTGCAATACAAGGTCTCTGAAAATTCTCCTCTCTACTACATCTCAAAACCACTACGACTACGATATAGTATATATTATGTTACTATGCAATTACCACGACTCTTTTGGTTTCAATAAGTAGGGTATTATCATCTTATGAATCCATAGGCATATTATAGCGGATTTGAAATGAACGAGGTGGTGTATGAATAAATTTTGGTGTATTTGTTTATAGAAAATAGTACATGGCATCTTTCAGTGAGCCAGCCTCACCTACAAATGCCAACAAATCTGCAATTTTGATTACTGAAGGTCAAGGTGAGGAAATTCTTTATTAAACTTCACTATAATATGATAATAACTATAATATATTCCAGGTTTAGCGGAGGTTTAAGATAATTATGCATGTATTATTGATTATTTGTGTCCTGCAGATTACAGATAGTGAATGGTGGCAATTTATACATACATGAGTCAACTCTTCTGGAGCGACGAGACAATAAAAAAAAGTAAAGAAGTATTATTATTATGCCAGCAGCCAATCAGAGACTCAGAGTAACTCCAGACTCAGAAGGAGAAGGACGTGTGTAATAAGGAGTGCTTTAGTTAGTCAATCTCTTTAATCTTTATTCTTTACTCAGTCTTAGGTGAGTACTGTGGGATATTGTGTATACTTTCTTGCTTTTGGGACTGAAGATAAAACTGTGAAGGCATTTATGTTCCGTTAAGAATGTAATAAATACTTGACACACACACACACGTGCTTGTTGCATTTGCATGTCTGGGTGTAATCAATGCAATACTTTTGGTGGAGACTTGCACGGCGGGAGATTTTAATTGTGTGTGTGTGTTTGTAACATTAAATACTTTGGTGTTTGTCCAGCCATATTAAGAGAATATACTATAGTTTTTTTGGTTAGTAATTGAAGTTAATGAATGTCGGGTATTAATTATTAGTTCCCGATCTTTGGCTTCATAATTTTCTATATTTGCTGAAGTTTCATGATTGCACCGATTTTGCACGATTCATATAATATTATATATAGTTTCACAGGGTACACACACACTCTCTCTCTCTCTCTCTCGTCATATATCTAGAGTGTGATATATGATTCCTACATGCAGTTACCCCACACACCCATTGAGCACGTAAACGGGGTCAGATTGGTTAACATGTTATAGCAATGTTTGTTAATTCTCACTCCCCAACCTGACTAACCACAGATGCCACATAATGACCGAGTATTGCCACAGAGATATATATATTGCTGAGGTCTGTCTGTATGTGGTGTCCAGGGAGTGAAGCAACGCCATTTATTCAATACCGATGCTGAGAGAATGATGTAAAATTAGAGCTTTTGTATGAATTACGTCACAAACTCGAAGCATGTGGTGGTAGTGTGAGGAAGTAATTATATCGTTATTTTGTAACATTGTCTGTTCGTACTAATTATTGTCATTAATGGCGTATGGTGCGATGATTAAAAGTAAGAATAATTGTCATTAGAGGTCTATATGGTGTTGTCATTATATCCCTCGTGATATATACGTGATGCAGGGTTTTGCAACATCACCCCGGCCCTTATACACTACTCATTATAATCTCTAATCACGTCAACATTTCCATGCAGTCATATAGCTTTCGCCTTTCTCCACTTTCTCCATATAATTCCTGGCTTTCACCCCCTTATAGCTGTCCCTTTCTTCCTATATAACCTATAGCCTATAGCTTACGTCGATCTCTTAATTCCTCCTCCTTCACACCATTTCTTTCCCTATACGTTCCATTTTCATCCTTTATCATTTTCGTTCCCTTATTGTTTCTTTCCATACCACCTTTCCCAACCCCACCCCCTTACGCTTATCTTAGCTTTCATCTTTCTTTCTCCGTGTGTGTGTGTGTGTGTAGCAGGGAGAGGAAAGAGAGGTCAATTCTGAGGTCAGGGTGAAGTCGGAGTCAACAATCTATGATTCTGTAAGAAGGGATTCTATTTCCTGGTATACTTTGAGAGGAATCAATAGCCCAGTCACTACCAAAGAAGGAATGACTGCAATATTGAATAAGACAAAGGAAAAATGATAACAATATTAAATACGGAAATGATCGAGAGAATTACTGAATTGTTGAATTGAGGAAAAAGATCAATATAGCTGCTATTATGGGAAGAGTATAAACTGACTATACAATTTTGAAGAGGTCCAATTTGGAGTGATTGGAGTGGGTTGAGGTACCGTAGTGGTTACATGAGTGGGTATTGAGGTCAACTCTCACTCTGGGTCACGGGTCATTTCCGCACACACACACACACACGGGGCATCGCGAGCTTGACAGTCCAATGCAAATATTAAACACACGCACAAGGCATCTGGAGCTTGACCGTCCAAACACACACACACACATGAGGCACCGCGAGCTTGACAGTCCAATGCAAATATATAGGCTACACACACACACACACACACTGCAATATCCAGCAGGTTTACAACTCGTGTGTGTGTGTGTGTGTGTGCAGCTGGAGGCGTCAGACAGGCAGACAGGGTGGCGGCTGGTTCTGGACTAGAGTGTGGCGAATAAAAGTGAAAACTGAGAATGGTTAGCTGGTTGGTTGGTTGGTTGGTACGGTAGAGGAGGAGAATTAAGGAGTTATTATCCATCTCACTCCAGTCCTCACTCACCTTTTCACTCAATACTCATAAACCACACACAGGTAACTCGCACATCACACACTGTCAACACTCCACTCCATCTGTCTACATTAAGAAAACACATAATATTATATTAGCCTAGATGATAAGAGGAGGATGTCCAGGATGAGGATTAGGCCTTTACTAACCTTACTTGGATACTGCTTTACACTTTGCTAGTAGTCAGTGGTGTCAGGAGTGGTTGATCGTTAATTATTACGTGGATGAGCTTGGGGGTGGGTGAGTCGAAGGTGGCTGATCTTAATAAAGGTGGGTGAGTCAAGTGAAATTGGTTGATCATAGTTGGGTGAATACTGTACTAGGGTGGATGAATGAGTCTGAGTTTAGATGGGTGATCAAGAAGTGGATGAGTCTGGAGTGAATAATCTGAAAGCGGATGAGACTGGAGTGAATAATTTTGAAGTGGATGATCTTGAGTTAGGTGACTGTTCAGGGTGATTGAAATTTAAGTTTATTTATCTTGACCAGTAGATTATGTTTTGGGTTCAACTTGTTTGTCTAGTTATTTCTCTGTTATATTCTTATTTAAATCATTATTATGGTATTATCAGTATATGTACTGTACCTGTAAAGTATTTAATATAATTACAGGTGTATTAATATTTTTTACAGGTTTGAAACTATGAAACTAGACTTTGTATTATCTTTTTATTCTATATTTTTCCCGTAGGTTTATAGGAGAGATGAACCTGGACCCTGGTATCGTTTGTTACCAACACTGTGAAGGTCGACTCTTTGCTTTCTGCCTTCCACCCTCCTGTACAATCTGTGGAAAGGATCTCACCAAGGAACCCCTCAGTATCCCACCCTTCAGGTTAGTGTTGCCCCTTGGAACCATTTTGTTACAGTACAATAATGTAGAAAAACAACAACAGGCCATTTAGGGTATCCTGTATAATATTATTATACAGGATACAGATACCCCCGGTCTGCAGGATTATACCTTATTTTTATCTCATGCTGTCTTTATTTTACCAAGAAGAATTTTCTGATACTTAAATGTTTAGATGTACTGGTATTTAATACCTGCAGTATACTGTACAGTATGTGTGTTGTTTTTAGGGTACCATATCCATTTGTGAGGGCCTCCCAGACCCCGTGCTGCCTGGTCATCAAGCCATCCAGAGGAGATTTCCTTCAGTAAGTTAACCTTTATTACTGTGTCACAACTAACACAAAAATGCTGTAGATGTTGTGCTACATCATTTTTCATAGAAAATAAATAATTTAGTATAGCTACCATTTCAGCTTCATGATTGTCTGCACCTTGTTCATGAGCAGGTCAGTCACTTAAGAGTAAAAATACTCGCTGTTGCGGTGCAAATATCAATCAATCAATCAATTACACAAATACTGTACATACAGTATATACAGTATGTGGTACAACTATTAGTTGTTGTTGTTGAAGTTCCTCAAGCTGTCTGGCCGAGCATCCCCGGCATTAGTTGTCAAATGTAGTAGGTAATAGGTTTCCATCAGATGCTTTATTGAAAGACTGTATCCAGAGATCCATTGTGTTGTATTGTCATTGCATTTACTTGGTACTGTTCTGTGTGAGACTATAAACACCATGGAAAGAAAAGTTCTACATTAAGTATTGTAGCTATAATATAGATATAATAATTGTTTGAAACATACTGTATGGAGAAAAGGGAGAAGACTGATTACTTTTTCAATTGTATTTCAGTGATTACAGAAGCAGTAATGACCTCCACATTGGGGTGACTAACAGTGATGGGTGTGTGTATGAATATGACAGTGATGGTCTTCACTCCGACCTCACTGCCTCTTGGAATCAGTGTTTGTCTGTGCCTCTCATCACTGACTCGTCTAACCACTTGGATCCCGTGTGGAAGGAGTACTGGGACTTCACCCTTCACTCACTTGCTCAGGATCCCAGCTGGGTCATGGAGAGGTGAGAGAGAAGCTAGTAATCTTGATGTACCGTACATTCTTTGTTGTGCTGTACCGTACAGAATATTGTTTATTCGGGAACTTGTAATTTTTTCCTGGTGTAGCCTACATTATCTATGAATTAAGGTTTCAAGTCTTTTGGTTACTATTTCTTGGGTGATTCAGAGTGAGTTTAATATAAAGCTTATGGAAGTAAGAATAGTTAAAAGTAAAAGTCTATAAAGTTGTTTTAAAAAGCCTAGTTTGTGTGCCACTGTGATGCATATCTTACATTAAATTGTACTGATATGGTTTGTTCCTTACCCAGGTACTGTCAGCATTCCTTCAACTGCTACTCCTTCATCCTCAAGTTCCTGCAAACCCTGGCACCTCCTGGCCTGGATGTGAAGACCCTCAGTAAGACCTCATTGTGTGCTGAGCTCTTGTTGCCTCACACCTCCAATGCTGCCAAGTACATCTCCCTCTACCGCCGCCTGCTGTCCACTAAAGTACTTTCGGTGCCAAAATCATCTTGACATGTAATTTCTTCTGAATGGTATATAGCTGCCAGTATATTGTTATGGTGAATAATTTCTTGGCTCTTCTCACATCCTGACAAATACAGAGACATTGGGTCTATGGAGATTTTTTATATCATGTGTGAAATGTTTATCATTATTTATTATTAGACGATGGTAAATAATTATCTGTATTAGTACAGTATTTTACTTCCATTGTGAGAAATTTTGTACGTAACTGATATACGAAATTATTGTCCACAATTGTTCATATTCCCACATAGTTTATGCAGTAGAACTCATTTTAAGAGGCTGTTAGTATTGATATGTTATATTTTTCCTACATGAGTTGAGAAGAGTCAGTGCAGTTAAACTGTGAGTTTTTGAGTGAAGATATTTCAATACCCTGATCTCAGTATTTGAGTTGTTACAACAGTAGGTTGCATAATGAATTTTGTGTGATGATTGCAAGGCAGATGTTTTTAAGGAATTGGTATACTGTACTGTATTACTGTACATACTATAATAGCACCAGTGATTCTGTACAATGAAAAATGTTGATACTTCTCCTGGGCAACAGAGGACCAACTGGCAAATGGAAGTTAATCCTCCAAACTAAGTTGCATTGCACTACTTAAAGCACATCATCATAATAATCATCATCATTTTCGTTTAACGTCCCACACTAAAGGGTTGATGCACGAAGGAATAAAGTACTTTGAAGGAAATATCCCTTTGGTAAAGATGACTGTGTGTGTGTGTATGGTCAGAATAAAAAGAGAAAGGTAAGTGATAAAAACTGATAACATTTTAATGGAAAAGAAGCTGGGGTTTCGGGATATAGATAGTTCAGAATTCTTGGGATGGATGGAGATTGAAGATGAATAAGATTTAATGTAACTTAAACCTCTGAGGAGTTAAAAAAAATGTGGAGCTGTGTCAATGAGTATAAAGGTAAGTTCAAGAAAATATTTAGGTAAATATGAAATGGACTACCCAGCAGGATCTTGGCTTATGAAGTTCCTTGTACACAATTATATTCAGTACTCTAGGTCTAGCAGTCCCTGTAAAATATGGGAGAAGGAAATTGATGGAAAGAATGACAAGGACGAACAAAATAGAAGGTAAGGGAGGACAGAAGGGGAGAGAAATATGTATGGTAGGCTATAGGAGTCATTTGTAGACGGGGGGAGGGTTGCCATATAGTATAGTAACGAATGAAAGCCCGTTTATCCTGTTAAGCCTTATTACATTCTAAATTAAAAGTTATGAAGTACCGTTACAAAGACAAAGAATCCCTCATCAACTGGTGAATTAAACAGAACGACAACGACGTGAACACCCGGCTACATTGTTTACTTTCTCCCACAGCACTTTACTTTACCACACATTTTGGTAATTAATACTTATTATTAGCCATTGCCAGTAAATAAAATGTCTAGAAGTGTATTATAAGAGGTCAAATAAAACTTCATATCCAATTTACACACATATATGTTACATAATTCCATAGATTAGGATTATTTTTACTTCGTGGTCAGTCTTATCTAACATTTTACAGGGACATCTAACGTTATTATTATATGTTGGTATATCTGTATAAAAGGTTCACGTGGCAAACCTTTACAATTTGTGTATATTTCACAAGGGGACAATGTAATATGTTCATGTGTAATAAATTTAAGAGGAGGTTGCACTTATTTTTGGTATAATAGCATATAGAAAATTTCAGCTGTCCAGAGCCTAAGTTCAGTGTTTTCCTGCCATTGTAAATATTGGACAGTCCCGGTAGTCTGCCTAGGTTAGGTCCCGGTAGTTTGCCCAGGTTAGGTCCCGGTAGTCTGCCCAGGTTAGGTCCTGGTTAGGTTAGGTCAAGTAAGGGTAAAAAAAAGTTATCTCCTCTAAATATTATAGGTAACAATCAATAGAAAAAGTGTAAATATGCATGAAAATGTATAAAATGTGGGAACAAACCAGGTGGACCTCTTATGCAGAATTACCGTGTGAAGATCGTGGACGCAGATAATCGCAATATTTACCAACCAAGGGAACTATAAAATTTTGGTAACTAATGCAAGACACCTAATGTTAAAATTTGCATATCTTGGTACTTATTTGCAACTAATAAACACTGGAATGTGCTGAAAAGTTTATATAAGATCATACTACAATACTTGGAAGATAATTAATGCCTTTTACTAGGATAAAACTAAACATGCACTATAGAATATTAACAATGTAGCACTGAGCCAAACTAGTAACAAAGATTAATTTTTCGGTGAGATACTCTTACTCCACTTCAAGACAACATACTGGTGTCCTTGATATCTTTGTATGCTTATCTTTTATTTAAAGTGTGGATTGAATTTCAAGACACCATGTATATATTATCTGCTTGTTTCTTTGTAGGGTTGGATTTCAGTGCCTGCCATCCCAGCACAGTGAGATGTGGCCGTTAATGGTCTTGTTACGGACATATGCACCTTATATCACTTTACCTGTAGCCGGAGTTATTGGTTTTATTGGGTAAGTTTATATTAGTGTTTATTTGAGTTGTTTGGTTGTGTTTGCTACTGAATGAATATATAGGATGTAAAAAGTGAACATGTACTATACACTACATAGGATGTAATGCCGGTGGTTACCATATCTTCTAAGAATGGTTATTTTTTGCAGGTATAATATTGAGAAGCGCTTCCATACACCTCCACCAAGCCGACCATCAATAGAGGACCAGAGAAATGAAAGATTACTGAAGGAAATGGTGGAGGATGGAGGAGGAAGTTTGCCCCCACTCAGTGAAAGAAAATTTGTTCCCAAAACTATCTTTGAGAAAAATATCTCTCCATCCCTGGCGAAGGATGACTGATGGTGAGGCACCGTGATAGGTTTTATAGTCAACTCAGTAAACACAAAACAACATTCATACATAGTTCATAACATGAGTACCGGTACATATTTTATTCATCTTCCATTCAGAGGCTGGGTTGCTATCCAGATTAATAGGTACTCTCAAATCCACCAAAAGAGGAGAGAGGATGGCTGAGTATGTGTTCATGTGGTACACAATTGAGAAAAACATTCTGTTGAAGCTTTCCCAAATACTGTACAGTACTGTAATATATATGTACAATTTATAGAGAATGTCTGGAACAAATTTTTGTGTTTTCTGGGATGATGAAATTATTTGCTACAGTATTGTAGATACGGTATGTTGATATCGATATAGTATTCTTGTATATATCATAATTAATGGTTTTACATTAATTGTGAAATATTATGATGCACAGAGAAATATCTCCTCCCAAATAAAGTAACTTTTCTAGTAAGCTTGATAAGCAATAGGTTTTTATGTGTGATAAAGCAGTCATGAGATTTATGCTGTTGATGTTATGTTTATTATCTACAGTATGATGGTAGGGTATGAATTCCTTATAAAGGAAATGTGGGTTCTGCAATTTGTTTCACAACTTGTCCCATTTGTTCTGGCTATGTGAGGACCAATGGAAAAGGAAACAGCTTTTAAGTTTGTTGGAAAAAACATATGCCTGTAGCATGATTTTGCTCCAACAGTTTATAAATATTCAACCTAAGGACATGCACTTCCACACACCATAGCTATTCTTGATATGCCTTCCATTTATCTACTTGTACTTGTAAGCATTATTACAGAACTCTATATTACCGGTACCAGATTTCCTCTTATTTTGACACATTGAAATAAAAATCAGTTACTTACTCCCTTAAAACTGTTTATTGATTATTTATATTTTTAATACAGCATCTTTATCCAGTGAACTTCAGTGTGCATATTCCAGGACATACTAAGTTGATGTTAGTTGACTTACCATTATAATTTGGTATCAGATTTCCATCCCTGATGTTAGTTTGGCACAATAGTTAAATATTTAACAGGTGCATGGTTGGCACTCTTGTGTGATATTGTATTGTAAAGTTCTGGCATTAATCCAAGGATAATATAGGACAAGTTGCAATTGATTTATCTTTCCTTTAGAAGAGTTTCCATTGATAACTAGTAATGTTTTATTATAGAAAACATTGCACACCATGTTAGTCATTGTTTGAAGGTTAATGATATAAGTGTCCATCCAGCTTCAAAAGCTATGCCTTAAGATTATTTACATGAATTAACATCAGTAGTGTATATTTGTGAGTAGTATGCTGTAAGTGTGGTTGTTTGTATTTACATCATAATAAATGTCATGTCTGTATAATAAGAGAGAAAGTTTGTTGGTTTGTATTGAAACAAAGTAGAGGATTTTTGCATGAAAACTAATACATTAGCTGCTAGTGTTATGCAAATTATACTGTTTTGATGAAAATAAATATACATGTACAGTATATGAAACATCAGATGTTGAAATTGTAAGTACCCAAGGAAAAATCACAGGTATCTACAACCAATGAACTGATTACTAATATTACTAATATATCCAAAGGGAGCAAGCTTAATACCTGTACTTGTATTATGGTCAGTAATTCCATTCAGGGTAATATTGGAGTGTGTTCAGGTGTTATTTTTTTATATAGGTACAGTTACACCGATGAACTTGTGGCAACAGTCTAAGTGTATGATGGTTGACCCCCTCCTGTATTGTATTAGGTTATCTTCCATCAATACTTGCCTAACACTATCATTCCCATCTCTTAGGGTCGTATTATTAAACTACTACTCCGATGAAAGGCTCATCGTCACTCAATTCTTATTGCAAAGTAATAGAAATTGAATGACAGAGAACTTGTCCTTGGAAGAAGTTTTCGTACCAGCCTCAGTCTTTTTATATTATCCCGCCTGAAGTGTAGATGCTCACAAAACTTTGCTCAGACTCTGAGTCAGTGTTTATGAACCATTGTGTTTATATATGTGTGAACTGGGATAAAAATGAAAAGCAATGATCAGAAAGAATGCCAATATTAGGTCAGATGAAGTTCTCCTTGGCACTAGATTACTGTATGGGATTTTAGGAGGAGCCAAGCAATTTCCACCACTGAATTATACAGTACATGTGTCTGAATAATTTTTACAGAAGTATCATTATCCAGGGGTTTAGATATTGTTCATATAGTGATATTCATATTGTGATATATAGTAAAGGAAATGCTTCTTAAATATATGGTAAATTTTGGGTGCTGGTATCGAGTATCCTTCTCCATACATTAATTTAAAGTTCAGCTAGTACATCCATATAGAAAGTGCCTTAATGTTTATACATGTTAGTACAGTAATTGTGTGGAAGGAAAAAAATTATACACATTAAATGAAGATTTGAAGCGAACTGAACTGCACATATAGTTCAGTTAGCAGTGTGTTTCTATGTAACTACTGTATATAAAAAGTGGCACATCTCCAGTATGGTGTGTATGTTTGGATACTGTGTTATGGTGAGTATACGAGGGCTAAGGCATAACCCGTTCAGTACACTATTGATTCTTCCAAACTACACAAGGTGAGGAATAAAGCTGAGAAGGCCTCTTAATGTCCTCACTTTGGTAATAAAGAGAGTGAGGGAGAGAGAACCAGAATTATGTCCAGTTTGTTGGAGATGCCAAGACATATTGTGTTAGAAGGTGCATGAAATGAGTACATAATGAAAAGAAAGATGCTTAATATTTTCAGTTAACATTTCTCAATCCCAAGGAACTTGGTGTGTACTTCCTCTCATATGGGAGAGGGAAAGAGAGGCAGGACAGAAGTGCATTCAATGGATGACAATACAGTAGAAAGATGTTACCACAATGCATTGGCCACGGTTAAGTATGGTATGATTTTGTGTATAATTTTTGTCAACCGTTATTGCTGTACACTGTATAAAGGTCTAATTCATATATATGTCAGTTTTGCAGGTTGTTAGGCCTCACTTCCTACTCTCTGTTAGGCCTAGGAGTTAGCTTCGTGGTCCAGGATTCACCTACAAAGTAAGTTTGATGTGTATTTATCAGTTCATGGTCCAGAATGTTGTACCGTATGTTGCTTTCATTAGTCACCTCCTTGACATTTTAGACGTTTCCTCATTCCTTGCCGCCTCTCTTTAATTTTATCCATTATTTTATAGGAACAACATTACTGTATTATCGTGTCCTCAGTGTTAGGAAATCTGAAAAATATATAACTATGGGTAAAATATAGGTGGTTCTTCCTAAGAATTTTGCGAGACTTCCATTTATTGTAACTCATGAACATAGAAACCCCGGGGCCAAATTCCCTCAGGTGCTACCGGTATCCTATGTAAAGGGAATAATCTCACTATATTGACTTATTTTGATATTTTAAATGCTTGTTGAATTAATATTGTTCTCAGTTGGTATCACACACGCACACATACACACACCACCAAGGTCAAGGGAATATACTTGACCTTGCACACCACTATACACACACACACTGAACACTGCGCAGTACACGTTTTTATCGAGTCCGTTGAAGGTTGAGAGGTCACAGAGGTGCCCCAGGTGACTCAACACAGAAGTATATAAGAGGACTAATTCTTGGATGTTCGTCAGTTTACCCTGGACCTTTTAAGCGTCGGGTTGGTCTGTCTGTCTGTCTGGGTAGACTTGATATAATAAACAATCCTGCACGCACACACCTACTATTAAACACACCAACAGAACGATAATAATAACACAAGACAGAAAAGGAAGATAGGAACATTTGTATACAGAAGAAAGTAGAAGAAGACGAAGAAGGTAATTAAGTCAGAAGACAGAAAGAAGAAAGAAGGGAATTAAGGGTGGATAGAAGACAAGAGAGAAGAGAACTAACTCATTAGAACCAAGATTTGCCACCGTGAACGACGCCATGTTGTTGTGGTCACGTGTGTTGACATTGGCTGTGGTGGTGACAGTCGTGTTGCTTGTTGTGGTTCACCCAGCATTGGCTCACAGACGGTATAACCATAGAAAAAGATATTCTTACCCACGGCCGAGAATATCAGTGTCATCTGATTGTATAGTTCTCCACACATCAGAGGAAGAGATCCGACCATTAGGAACAGTAGTACCGCCATGCCGACGATTTTGTTGTTACTTTCTCAATAGCTACAATGAATGTGAGCTGGATAAACCCTGCCTTGGTGGGTTGGATTAGAAGTGATACGTGAGGTCCCAGCTGGTACGCAGAACAACTCATCACTGGTTCCTCTTCCAACCCAAAGCACTAAATTTATGTCAATTCTTCAACTAATATTCCTTCCTTCCTTTCTATGTTCTGGTGTTACAGGGTCTTCCAGGCCTAGAGCTGGCTTCTTTCGTTTAGTGTCCTTAGTTTACATGTAGCGTAAGTTCTTTTTCTTTATTTTAATTGGAACTTTCAAAAGATAAAAACAAAACAAAAACTAGAGCATGAACCTTTCCATAAAAAACAAAAATATTTAGCTTACAAATGTGCATGACTATATTCCAGTGAAAGTTGAAAATGGCTCGTATTCGTTTAGGCTTTTAATGGTAAACAAAGTCCAAGTGATCAAGTAAGACTGAATAATCTGTGTGTATAAAGTCACAGCTGATAATGTAACACACACACACACACACACATACAGCTGATCATGTAACACACACACACACACACACACATAGCTGATAATGTAACACACACACACACACACATACAGCTGATAATGTAACACACACACACACACACATAGACATACAGTCAGTAATTCCCAATGTGTTTTCTGCCTGTGACTGGTGGCATAACAATAAAAGTAATTGGTTTATATGAATATGTTGTTTTATTATTATAAGTCTGTGGAAACTTTTATTATCAGGTTATCAATAAATCATAATTATTTAGTATATCTACTTGGAAGAGAATTGTAAGCCGGAGAGTAGATAGTGAAATAAAGAGATAAAATATTCGCTCGTAGAGCGAGGACTTGGCGAAAGTATGGCAAAATTCAGACCCTTTGATTTACGACCTAATGCTTAAATCGCGAGTTTTAGGAATACGGCCATCGTTCAAGTACCACCAGAAGCAGAAATGAACATAGATTATTACAGAAAAAAATTGATCAAAATCAGATCTCTATAACCGAAATTATTGCGGTTTTATCAATTTTCAGTTTTTTTTTTAATTTTGACCTTGATTTTTTACTTTTGACCTTGAAAGACAATAGGTGACCTAGAAATTTTGATGCCTACCTGTGGTGAAAATTTCAGCAAAATCGGACAAGTGTAGTAGAGGTCTAGGGGTTTATAATTGAGTACCACATTGGCCAACAAAAACAGGTGATGGAAAAGGTGTTTACTATAAAACGTATATTATCAGGACCATCACAAGATATAGAATAGACACTAATGACTTAAAGACATGACATAATAAATACCCTAAAGTTATACTAAAGACACGATATAATAAAGACCCTAATGTTAAACTAATGACATATGATATAATAAAGACCCTAATGTTAACTGATGACACATGATATTATAAAGACATAATAAATACACAATAAAGACACAAAGACACTATAAAGACACTCATAAAGATACTATAAAGACACTAATAAAGACACTCCCAATTGGACAATATCAACACAATATACTTATCAAAGGGACGAGACCGACTACCCAAGTCCAGCTGTTGCCCAACGCCAGGAGAAGTGTTCAGACTAGCCCCTGGCTAGTACAGTGGTAACGCGCCTGCCTCGCATCCGTGAGGTCGGCAGATCGAGCCTCGCCCAGGCCCGAGAGTTATAAACTGTTTACTGGGGGGTTACTGCCATGGCTGGGCACCATGGTGGGGAGTTGGGCTGGCCTGGCTGACGTTCAGGAGAGTGTCGAAAGACAGATACCTGAACTAAAACCCTGCAACTTTAACTTTAACTTTAACATAATAGCCACAAACACACAAACACACAAGATCATAGAGCAACATACTTGGCTTTCGCCAAGTAATAAATATAATATACAGTAGAATGATATATAATGATGTAAATAGATAAACATAATATACAGAAAAATGGTAAATAATGATGTAAATAGATAAATACAATATACAGTAGAATGATAAATAATGAAGTAAATAGATAAATACAATATACAGTAGAATGGTAAATAATGATGTAAATAGATAAATACAATATACAGTAGAATGGTAAATAATGATGTAAATAGATAAATACAATATACAGTAGAACGATACATAATGAAATAAATAGGAACAATTACCGTATGCTTCCACCACGTTGGTTATCATTTAATACAATAATAACATAATTATATCGATGGGCATAAAGTCCAAACAACAACAAAACAAAACAGTGTACATACATACATATACACACCACTATACACACACACACACACACACACTGAGCACTGCGCACATACACACACACACCGTCCTTTTGACATTGACACAGTGAAGGAGCAAAAAATAAGTCTTTATAAAAAAACACAGAATTAGGAATGTATCGAAACCTGCCAAGCTTCTTCAAATGCAGCACCATGAAAAAACAAACAAAAAAAGTTGTATTTATATTTATGTGACTGGTTTTTATCCATGCATGTGTGTATAAAGGGAATAATTCATGTTGTCTGTCGTGAGAGTACGTTAGTTAAAAATATGGGATGAATGTAAGTAGGTAATAATGGAACTGTTGAAGAAATGTACAGTTAAGCAAGAAAAATGTGGCTGTATTTGTCAACATCTTCACCACCACTTATTAAAGTTCAGCCAATCACGTTCCACCTTACATTGGCTTTGGGCTTCCAGTGATTTATTCCTAAAGATACGAGGGCTTAATATAAATAATTTCCTGATGTTACCTTATGCAGCTTGAATTTAGTTACATTTTCTACTTGTTCAACTGTACAAAGTTAAAAAACAATGCCATAAACAAACACATACTGTACGTGCATAAACAAGGTAGTGTGTATTCCCGGGGATTCTGGGCAGATGTACCGGTAATAACTTGTTCCTTGTCCAGAACACGTTTTTATAGAGTCCGTTGAAGGTTGAGAGGTCACAGAGGTGCCCCAGGTGACTCAACACAGAAGTATATAAGAGGACTAATTCTTGGATGTTCGTCAGTTTACCCTGGACCTTTTAAGCGTCGGGTTGGTCTGTCTGTCTGTCTGTCTGTCTGGGTAGACTTGATATAATAAACAATCCTGCACGCACACACCTACTATTAAACACACCAACAGAACGATAATACTAACACAAGACAGAAAAGGAAGATAGGAACATTTGTATACAGAAGAAAGTAGAAGAAGACGAAGAAGGTAATTAAGTCAGAAGACAGAAAGAAGAAAGAAGGGAATTAAGGGTGGATAGAAGACAAGAGAGAAGAGAACTAACTCATTAGAACCAAGATTTGCCACCGTGAACGACGCCATGTTGTTGTGGTCACGTGTGTTGACATTGGCTGTGGTGGTGACAGTCTTGTTGCTTGTTGTGGTTCACCCAGCATTGGCTCACAGACGGTATAACCATAGAAAAAGATATTCTTACCCACGGCCGAGAATATCAGTGCCACCTAATTGTATATTTATCGACACACCATACGATGTGAGCAGACATGTTGCAACAGTAGAACCGCCATGCCGACGATTTTGTTGTTACGTTCAAAATAGCTACAATGAATGTGAGCCGGTTCATTCCTGCCTAAATGCGGTGAGACGCAAGAAAACATCTGGTGAGACGCAGGAAAACATCTGGTGAGACGCAAGAAAACATCTGGTGGGCAGTTCAGCAGCGACTAACATTGTCCAAGACATCCCTGGTTCACCCTTCAACCCAAAACACTAAATTTATGTCAATTCTTCAACTGACATTCCTTCCTTCCTTTCTATGTTCTGGTGTTACAGGGTCTTCCAGGCCTAGAGCTGGCTTCTTTCTTTTAGTGTCCTTTGTTTACATGTAGCGTAAATTCATTTTCTTTATTTTAATTGGAACTTTCAAAAGATAAAAACAAAACAAAAACTAGAGCATGAACCTTTCCATATAAAACAAAAATATTTAGCTTACAAATGTGCATGACTATATTCCAGTGAAAGTTGAAAATGGCTCGTATTCGTTTAGGCTTTTAATGGTAAACAAAGTCCAAGTGATCAAGTAAGACTGAATAATCTGTGTGTATAAAGTCACAGCTGATAATGTAACACACACACACACACACACATACAGCTGATCATGTAACACACACACACACACACACACATAGCTGATAATGTAACACACACACACACACACATACAGCTGATAATGTAACACACACACACACACACATAGACATACAGTCAGTAATTCCCAATGTGTTTTCTGCCTGTGACTGGTGGCATAAAAATAAAAGTAATTGGTTTATATGAATATGTTGTTTTATTATTATAAGTCTGTGGAAACTTTTATTATCAGGTTATCAATAAATCATAATTATTTAGTATATCTACTTGGAAGAGAATTGTAAGCCGGAGAGTAGATAGTGAAGTAGATAGATAAATATAATATACAGTAGAATGATGAATAATGAAATAAATAGATAAATACAATATACAGTACAGCGATAAATAATGAAGTAAATAGATAAATACAATATACAGTACAGCGATAAATAATGAAGTAAATGGATAAATATAATATACAGAAGAATGGTAAATAATTATGTAAATAGATAAATATAATATACAGTAGAATGGTAAATAATGATGTAAATAGATAAACATAATATACAGAAGAATGGTAAATAATGATGTAAATAGATAAATACAATATACAGTAGAATGGTAAATAATGATGTAAATAGATAAATACAATATACAGTAGAATGGTAAATAATGATGTAAATAGATAAATACAATATACAGTAGAACAATACATAATTAAATAAATAGGAACAATTACCGTATGCTTCCACCACCTTGGTTATCATTTAACACAATACTGTAATAACATAATTATATCGATGAGCATAAAGTCCAAACAACAACAAAACAAAACAGTGTACATACATACACACATACATACATACACACACATACATAATATTATATAGTCAGTCACCCACACCCACACTATTTATATTATTATTTTCTATTTATAGTCACTTCTTATTTGACTAGAATCTTCAAGAACCAAACACAGGGAATATCAAGGAACCTGTTTGTTTGTGTGTGTGTGTGTGTGTACAGGACTGAGGAAAACCGGTAATAATGTCCCGTCCATATTTTCCTTTTTTTTTATATATATCGTGTATATATTATCATCGAAGTAAGAGAGAGAGAGAGAGAGAGAGAGAGAGAGAGAGAGAGAGAGAGAGAGAGAGAGAGAGAGAGAGAGAGAGAGAGCGTGTGTGTTTGTGTGTGTGTGAGAGAGAGAGGGAGAGAGAGAGGGAGAAGAAGATTGTGTGTTTGTGTGTGTGTATGTGTGTGTGTATGAGAGAGAGAGAGTGAGTGCGTGTTTGTGTGTGTGTGGTTAGCAACAGTGTACGTGCAATGAGTCCCCCCCCCAGCCCCACCAGCAACCCCCCCCCCCCTGCCCCCCCCCCACCGTGGTAATTCCCTTGTCTGACCCTCGACTTCAATTGGAGGAAAAAAATTATAACCAGAGTTTTCACGGCCACGGAGAGTTTTATTATTCTCTCTCTCTCTCTCTCTCTCTCTCTCTCTCTCTCTCTCTCTCTCTCTCTCTCTCTCTCTTGGTTCCCAGCATGAGTCGGTAATTGGAAGATCTTTTTGTTTTGTTTTTATATTTTGTTTCAGTCATTTCTTCTCCTTCGGGGTTATTAGCAAATTAATTATCAAGATGCTGCACTCTACCCTCCCCTTACCTTCCTACATACCTACCTACCTACCTACCTACCTACCTGCCTGCCTGCCTGCCTGCCTACCTGCCTGCCTGCCTGCCTTCCTACCTTATTTCCTACCTACCTACCTTCCTTCCTTCCTACCCTGAGCCG
This sequence comes from Petrolisthes manimaculis, assembly GCA_034508575.1. Taxonomy (NCBI): domain Eukaryota; kingdom Metazoa; phylum Arthropoda; class Malacostraca; order Decapoda; family Porcellanidae; genus Petrolisthes; species Petrolisthes manimaculis. The sequence goes on along the minus strand of JAWZYT010002124.1, from coordinate 13,843 downwards.
TAGAATAGAAGAGTTTGGACAACCGCTGTGCTGGGCGAAATGTCAGTCGTCGTCGTGGCCGCCGCCGCCGCCGCTGCCGTCGTTTTTTAATAATAATTATTATTTTATTTTTTTAAATAATATACTCACTGTTCTGCATCTTTTGGTGTATAATACATGCAACTTAGGACACAAATTTGCTTCATAATATGAGAAAAGTGAAGGAAAAGTAGACCAGTTTGTAGTATTTTCTTACGACTTTGTTTACAAACTTTCTTTTGTTTCTGCCCAATCCGTATCTGGACGACGAGAACACAGATTCTACGTATTTGGTCAGTTCTCGTCACTGAAACCAAGCGCTCCCAAGACGGTCTTGGTACCCCAATCCTCCGCTTGTACGACCAGATGACGTCTTATGTGTAATTTCTTAAGGACGCCAGGGTACTGAGCAGGTGAGGTGTCGCTGCAATATGGCGCCCATATATCAGGTGACCTGTCCTCGGCCAATCACAGGCCACCGCGCTGGGTGAGGTCTAAAACGGAGTTGTCCAAACTCTTCTATTCTACGGCTCTGTTCCTACCTACCTACCTACCTATCTACCTACCTCACTACCTACCTAACTACCTACCTACCTACCTACCTTCCTATTTGCCTGTCTTCCTTCCTATATATACCTACCTACCTTGGTGTGTGGTCCTTGTCAATGCTTCCATCAACATGTTACATTTCACATGAAGGATCGAAGGCTTCTTTCTTCATTCACATTCATCATCATTAATATTTATGTGTACTATATTTCAACACTACAGTAGTTTAGGCTGTATAATGCTGACAGTAGATAGGGAAAGAATAATTAAAGAGTCAAATAACTAGTAAACAATTTATTTCATCATTTTTATACATACAAGGTGATGTACAAGAAGGTGTATATACAGTAGTGTTAAATTTAATATACATTTTATTTATTTATTTATTTAATGTGGGGTTTGTTTGTTTTTGCTCCCCTTCGGACCCGAGCATGTTGGCCTGTTTCCTTTGTTGAAGTGTGTGTGGTTTGCTTGTGTTTACTTGTTGTTTGTTGTGCTTGTTCTGAGGTTACTTTTCCTTTATTTCCTTTGTTGTATTTACTTGTTGTTTGTTGTGCTTGTTCTGAGGTTCATTTTCCTTTATTTCCTTTGTTGTATTTACTTGTTGTTTGTTGTGGTTGCTTTGAGGTTACTTTACCCTCATATAGTTCACTACAGGGTTGTCTATGCAGGGGCTGTATAGGACATCTCTCAGCCTCAGCTCAACCTCTACCACCACCTCGGTTTCGTTTGTGGGAGAACGGGTTTCTAGCGTTGAAATTCATACCCAAAAATTCTCTCTGGTTGAAATACATCCCCAAAAAATTTCTAGGGTTGAAATCCTTCCCGAAAAAATCTCTAGGGTTGAAATCTCCCCCCAATAAATCTCTCGGGTTGAAATCCCTCCTTAAAAAATCTCTCGGGTTGAAACCAATCCCCCAAAATGCTCTCTGGTTAACATCCCTCCCGGGATGAAACATTTGAAAAATTTGAATGTTTTTATTATCCCTAATAGATATTACAGAAACATGTATGTACAGTAATTATGAAGTGCCACGATATTTTTCATTACTGCCACACGGCCATCTCCTCACACATTTGTTTCCGGACACAAGGTACCAACAATCAAGGCAGGGAGGGTTGATGATGTGTATACGTCCGTGGTCTGATGAAGGCCTGGCCTCCGTTGATAATATTAGTGTAAACATTAGAATCAAAGTCAGTGTTATTTGTCCTCTCATGATGGTGATGGTAGCAGATGGAACTTTAAGTAATATATGGTAATTGTAGAGGTGTTGCTGTGACAGTTGTGTAGAGATGAGGTACACACAGACGACAGGTGTTGTGTGACAGTAGTGTAGACAGGTATATAGAGAGTAATATACACACACGTCAGGTGTTGTATGACAGGTGAATAGACAGGTGTATAGACAGTAATATACACACACGTCTGATGTTGTATAACTGAGGTATACAAGGTTAGTGTGATTACAACTGGATGGATATACAGTATACACACAAGTGACTCCTGGTCTTGTCTCACTCACACTTATATATGTTGCTGCTGTGATATACAAAGAGTTGCCAAGTGTATATGTATACTGTTTGTATGTAGAAGTGTATTAGTTGTATGAGGTGCAGGTTTGGTAACAATGATGAGTGTCAATGTTTATTATTATTTACTCATACAGTGAATAAAAAAAAACTCATGCTGTTTATTATAAGCCTCAATATACTTTAAGTCAGAGTTACCTATTTAATAAACAAACCAAAATGAAAGAATATGGTATAAATTTATTAGGAGTGGAATATTGCGTGTGTGGTTGTCTACTATTACGTTACACCTTGGGCTATACCTGTCCTGATTTTAGGGGGGTGCGGGAGTGGGGGGATGGGGATGGGTGTGTGTGGAAGGCCAGGTTTTTTCAGGGGAAGTCCCTCACTGTTGTATGACTGAATTGATAACACACACACACACACACACACACACACACACACACACACACACACACACACACACACACACACATTACCTCAAATTTCAGTATTTTTCACAAACATATTTCTTTGTATTTTGAATAAGTACAGTGTATAACAATAACTACATAATTATCTATGATTCTATTTGTGTGTTTATATTTTTATGTATATACTGTATCTGTTAGTTTATCTAATTATTTATATATGTGAAAAATTATGATTAAAGTTTTTATTACTTTTGTTATTGTTACTATTATTATGATTATTATTATTATTATTATTATTATTATTATTATTATTATTATTATTATTATTATTATTATTATTATTACTATTATTACTATTATTATTATTATTATTATTATTATTATTATTATTATTATTATTATTATTATTATTATTATTATTATTATTATTATTATTATAATTATTATTATTATTATTATTATTATTATTATTATTATTGTTGTTGTTTTTGTTGGTATTTCTTCTTTTATTATTTTCATTTTTATTCACGAACTGCAGTGTTAAAGTGTTTGTTGCCAAAGAATGTTGTATTACGATATATTGCGTCTTGGCTTCACACACACACACACACACACACACACACACACACACACACACACACACACACACACACACACACACCTCTGCTTGCTTGTAGGAAGGATCTGGTGGAGGAGGAGAAGGAGGTGAGGGAGAGGGGGGAAGAGAGGAGGAGGAGGAGGAGGAGGAAGAGGAGGCATAGGAGTGGAGGGAGAGAAGATGGAAGAAGGTGATAAGGAGGAGAAACGAAATAGGAAGGAGGAAAGAAGGAAGTGGAGGGAAATAGACGAGAAAGGAAATAATAATGGACATAGGAGGAAGAAAGGAGGAGGAGGAGGAGGAGGAGGAGGAAGAAGAAGAGGGAAACATACACACATACATATAGCTGGGTCGTGGTGAATACATTATTATTATTACTATTATTATTATTATTACTTGGCGAAAGCCAAGTATGTTGCTCTATGATCTTGTGTGTTTGTGGCTATTATGTCTGTAGCTTCGCCGTCTACAGGTCACAATTCTTGTCCGATTTTGCTGAAAGTTTCATCACAGGTAGGCATCAACATTTCTAGGTCACCTATTGTCTTTCAAAAGTAAAAAATCAAGGTCAAAATTATAAAAAAACTGAAAATTGATAAAACCGCAATAATTTCGGTTGTAGAGATCAGATTTTGATCAAATTTTTTCTGTAATAATCTATGTTCAATTCTGCTTCTAATGGTACTTGAGCGATGGCCGTATTCCTAAAACTCGCGATTTGAGCATTAGGTC
>JAWZYT010002124.1:2500-7500 GCA_034508575.1 Petrolisthes manimaculis | reverse complement strand
AGTCCTTATGAAATACAGTATGAATTAATATCAGAGCCCAAGTATGTGGGGGGGAGGGAGGAAGGGGGGGGGGTTGTTGGGGGGGGAGGGGGAGTGGGGGGGAAGCGTGGTGAACTGTTTTATTTTTAGCTCCTGCCTAAGCCGAGAGCTCTAGGTTTTATGCGAATTATTGTTCTTGTTCTTGTTCTTGGAGCGACCACTTCTTAAAAGGGGTTCAACTGACTCACTAACTCACTCCAGACATTGAATCATTTATTTCACTTGAATCATTAAGAGCCGGAGCTTTTGAAGGGTTTTCCTTCATGTTCTTGTTTATTTTTTATTTTTTTTTCATAGCGAATTGTGGATCATAGTATTGTTGTCTTTTATTATTATTATGTTGATGATGGCTGTTTTTATTATTATTATTGTTATTATTATTATTATTATTATTATTATTATTATTATTATTATTATTATTATTATTATTATTATTATTATTATTATTGTGTTTGAATACTTTTGAATATTTTTAGTTAAAACTATGATGTGCTTGAGAGAGAGAGAGAGAGAGAGAGAGAGAGAGAGAGAGAGAGAGAGAGAGAGAGAGAGAGAGAGAGAGAGGGGGTGGGGTGGGATGGGTGGGGGACAAATTTCAATCGAGTACCGGGGGGGTTGTTAGGGTGGGGGAGGTAGGGGGGTTGGGGGGTAGGGGGGGATATACTTGGACCCTAAGACAATATTAGGATTAAATCTTAAATACATAACCTAACCACCATAATATATATTTATTTATTAATATATGTTATATCAGGTATGTAGGCCTATGTATGTCTGGTGTCCATGTATGTATGTATGTATATAATTTACATACATTATAACATACTCAGAATATACATAGAGAATTAAATTTTATGGATACAGTTCTGTTTGACGCATATGTGAGTATAGTGTACATTATACATGCAATCTTCCCTTTCTATGCATTATAATATTTAATTTATGTGTAATATTTTTTGTAACCAATTATGTTTATATCCTTTTTTTAATTTTACATCCAGGTGACTTACAAATTGTATTAATAATTTCTTTGGTTATGTCTCTTTAAATATCTGTAATAATAGTTTAGATATACGTATTTTCATTCATTATAAATACAAAAAATAATCCTTCTTTTTCTCTAAATCTATGTAATATATTTTTAGACATATTTGTTTTTATTCATTATAAATTAAAAAAAAACTTCTTGTGTCTCTAAAAATTCTGTATTATACTTTAGACAAATATATTTTTCATTCATTTAGTCAGCAAACAAACAAACAAACAAACAAACATATATATCTATCCATCCATCCATCCATCCATCCATCCAAGTCATTCCCAGCCTGTAAAGTTTTAATCAATTGTCTCTCAAGTTGTAATGCCTGAGTAGTAGTAGTAGTAGTAGTAGTAGTAGTAGTAGTAGTAGTAAATTCACAGATGTATAGATAAAACAATAAATAAATAGATATATAGATAAATAGATAAATGGAACTATAACTTATAAATAATTAACTTATTTATAAATATATAAATAAAAAAAATGATAAAAATATATACCTTCGATAAATAAATAAATAAATTAATATATATATATATATATATATATATATATATATATATATATATATATATATATATATATATATATATATATATATATATATATATATATATATATATATATATATTCGTTAAATATATAGATAAATAAATAAATAATAATAGTAATAATACATGGAACAAAGAAAAAGTATTAAAATTAGGAATTATACATTCTTAATTAATTGACTAGATTATAAAGGAATAAATAAATATAACAGGTACAGATATATTATTATTATTCTCTCCTTGGTGAATAGGAATAGGCTACTGATTCCTCCTAACTAAACCAGAAAACAGACTCCCTCAATGGTACTAATAAGGGATCTGTTTCGTGGCATATACTCGAGTTAGTTCGGAGGAAAATAAAATCACACACCTTTTCCATTCACCAACAACAAGAGAATTTCCCCCTTAACCCTATATGATCCGGCCTGGGGCAAATTCGTAAATGGAGGTAAACGAGTCCTTCAAATACAGCCACGAAACACCACCTATATACTGTATAGGGAAGGAGAGTGTTTCGTGGGACAGTCAGGAGGAATCAGAAGACTCCAATTTACATACACGATCAGAGGCTCGTTTAGTAGCTAATTGGAACAAACAGACAGAAAGAGAGACAGAAAGAGAGAGAGACAGAAAGAGAGAGAGACAGAAAGACAGACAATAAGAGAGACACATATACATACATACACACAGACAGAAAGATAAACAGATATACAGAGACCAATAGGACACACAGACAGACAAACAGGACCTTAGCAACTAGAAAGGAAGGAAGGAAGAGGGACACGAGGGAAAAAGTTGAGTGAGTGTTATACCATAGATGGAGGTGGTCGCTTTACACACACACACACACACTCTCTTTCTCTCTCTCTTTCTTTCTCTCTCTCTCTCTCTCTCTCTCTCTCTCTCTCTCTCTCTCTCTCTCTCTCTAGTGCATCTTGTTTTGTTTCCTTGTTTACTCCTGTTGTTGTTCTTTTAGTTAGTGCCATTTTTACGTCAGTGCCATGTTTGTTGTTGTTGTCGTTGTTGTTGTTGTTGTTGTTTTCTTAGTGTTGTTCAGTGCCAGTATGAGTCTTGGGAGTGCCATCCATGTTGTCATTTCTGTTCCCCAGAGTGCCATTGTCTTCCCTCCATATTCATTCCTTTTCCTCCAGTGCCACTTTTATCTCTTCAGTGCCACTTTCTTTCTCTCCATTTGGTGCCACATCTTCTCTCCCCTCAGCCTTCTCTCTTCTCTCTTTCCTCTTCTCTCTCTCCTCTTCTCTTTTTCCTCTTCTTTCGTTCCTCGTCTCTCTTCTTTTCTCTCTTTCCTCTTCTCTTTTTCCTCTCCTCTTTTCCCTCTTCTCTCTTTCCTCCGTGGCTTTACTTGGGTAGGAGGGAGGGAGGGAAGGAAGGAGGGAAGGAGCAAGAGGGAGGGTAGAAAAAGTTAGGAAAAGGGAAGGAAAGGGAGTAAGGGAGGAGGGAGAAGTGGAGAGAGTAAGGGAATGAGGGAGTTAAAGAAAGGGAGAGAAAGTAGGAGGTAAAATAGAGGAAGGATAAAAAAGGGAGGAGAAAGAAAAGAAAATGAGAGAGAAAGGAGGAGAAAAGAGGAAGAAGAGAAGGAGAAAGAGAAAGGATAAGAAAGAAGGAGGAGAAAGGAGAAGAAAAGAGGAGAAAGAGAAAGACGAAGGATAAGAAAGAAGGGAGAGAAAGGAGGAGAAAAGAGGAGGAAGAGAATGAGAAAGAGGGAGGAGGAGAGAGAAATGGATAAAAATAAAACGAGCCACTACACTGTGCTATTTGTGTGAATGAATTAATAGTTGGTGTAGTAGTCGTAGTGGTCAGTGTTATCCATCTCATCATCTATGTATGTACTGGAAACAAAACAACAAACATGTATTAGTGGGTGTGTAGAGGACAGTATTATTATTACACACACACATACACACACTCATGTACACCACACACACTATCCATACTCCCTCTCATCCCCCTCCCCCCCCGTGTGTGTGTATGTTTGTTTATATATTTTTGTGCTAGGTGTGTGTATGTTTTGTGTGTATATTTTTGTGCTAGGAGTGTGTACATTTTTGTGCAATGTGTGTGTGTGTGTGTGTGTTGTTGTGGGTGGGGTGGGGTGGGGAGGGTAACAGACAACATGATAGCAGTCCCAGTAGTGAAGTGGTTGTGAGCCTGACAGTCACTTCAAAATATATACACAGTATTTGGCTTGCACAGTGGTAGAGTACGTGGCTGTAGTTTCTGTGGTCCAGCGTTCGAGCCCTGCTTCAGGACAATGTAAAAATCTCTCACTGTTACCACCCCTGTGAGTAAAGCAGACTATAAAACCTTACCCTTCCTCTGTAAACATTACCCAAGATATAAAATACAACATATATATACACTCTCACTCACTCTCTCTCTCTTTCTCTCTCTCTCTCACTCACTCACTCACTCACTTACTCTCTCTCTCTCACACACCGTCAGTTCCATCCATCCATCCATCCAATTAAACTGCCCCTTCCATTCCCCCGGCACCTCACCCTTCACCAATACACTATACGTGTTTGTAGGCAAAGCTGAAAAATTGGGAAGGGCATATCTTGTGTGATCTCTCTCTCTCTCTCTCTCTCTCTCTCTCTCTCTCTCTCTCTCTCTCTCTCTCTGTTAGCTGATTGTTTACACTGATAGTTGAAACTCTTTGTATTTGTTGTGTGAGAGAACTGTTATTCTTTGTTCTTTTGTACTCACACCAACACACTCACACACACACACACACACACACACACACACACACACACACACACACACACACACACACACATACACACACACACACACACACACACACACACACACACACACACACACACACACACACTGTACATACAAACAGAAAACAGACAAATTCTCTCACTCTCTCTCGTGTAAAGTATTTTTGGCCTAGCACAATCATTCTTCCTCTACACACACACACACACACACACAAGCACACACACATACACAACACAAACAAGCACACACACACACACCTCTCTCTCTCTCACACACACACACACAGATTATGTATGTTAGGTTAGGTTAGGTTAGGTTAGGGTAAGATAGGTTTGGTTTGATTTGGTTATTATTATTATTATTATTATTATTATTATTATTTATTTATTATTATCACTACTTACTTAGGATCAGTACATGTGAATGATGAGCCAGTAGGTAGACATTGTAAACCACCACAACACCTCACTCTCACCAATACACCCGAGGCGGAAATCACGTGGGCGCACACAGAGTTCTCACGCCCACACGCCTTATGGTCCTGGTGGTGGTGGTGGTGGTGGTGGTGGGCGTGGTGGTGGTGGGCGTGGTGGTGGTGGGAGGGAGCAGAGGGGAAGAGA